>JACFXT010000012.1:0-69508 GCA_018092615.1 Pestalotiopsis sp. CR013
GGGCTCCTCCTTCTGATCGCCCTTAACGAAAGCAGTTCTGCTGGGGGACAACGCTGGTCTGACGGTGCCGTCGGCAGACAGTAACGGTGGCGTACTCGACGACGACCTCGGTCTCGACGACGACGCGCTTGTCCAGAGGAGTGGCCATGGCCATCATGGCGCCGGTGGCGGCGAGGAACATGGATGACTTCATTTTGGAAGTGATTGAGCTGTTACGTGAATAAAGGAATGTCTAAGAAGCAAGTAAGTCAACTGTTCATGAATGAATATGGAGCATCGAACAATAATGCGCAAATGTGAAATGAGTGACAAACGAATTCGCTGGACTGGTTGCGAAAAGTCTACATAATGTGATGTGCAGGAAGAAGCTTATAACAATCGCCAAGGGATGTCGACAATTGATAAACGTCTTTGTCGCTACATCAAGCTTTGTGTGGGCTTGGGCGTTGGACCAGGTTCGAATCAAAGGGCAACACCGGCGCCAAGAAGGAAATAATGATGGACAATAGGTAATGGGCAAACGGTGGGTCTCTAGATCCAAGAGGGGCAAGTCACATACCTTGAGATGGTGATTCCTGATCGGCTTCTTCACACAACTAGATGCGAAATGGGTCTTTTTATCCGTGTCCAGCGGGTTGACGATGAACGATGGGGTGCAGTGGTTCCAGATGACCGACGAGTGAGTGTGGTTGGACAATAGATTGTCTCGGTTGGGCAAGAGCGTATCGACGTTCTTGGCTTGACGGGATCGTGAAGTCTAAAGACTCAAAGGGATTGGACGAAGCAGGAACCTGTGCCTCGGATTGGTTGCGAGAAAACGGGCGACTTGCGTCCAAATTGAAAGAGTGACTGGTCGAACTGGTCGAATGTGAATAGCAGCGAAAAGAAAGGTCCCTTTTTGGCTCGTCGCGACGGGAAAGAAGGTCAAGGACGAAGGAGAAGAGGTTGACGGAAGAAAGATTCCTTTGCTGTATTTGAGAAAGAGTGAATATGCGCCAAGGCGGGTAGTGGGTTTAAAGGAGAGTGTGTGAACGTGGATGGACCTGAACGGAAACAGACGACAGTCTTGAACACGATGGAACGAAAGAGAGTCAAGAGATCGCAAAGACTGGCCGCGCCGGTGGGTTTTGAGAGAAAATCGGGTTGACTGTTGTTGTGTGGGTGTGGGTCCAGAAGGCGGCGGAGAGATAGTGGAGATGAGGGACGGGAAGGAGTGAATCGAGCGAACTCGGGCACACAGACTAGGGTGAATGAATGAATGAACCGAATGAACTGGTATGCGACAAGGAGTGTGCGTGTACCCGAGAGTACAGAGAAACAAGACGGTCAAGGATTGTGGTGTGAGGTCGGTGAATAGAAGGACAGGAGGTCAAGGAATGGGGAACAGTTGAAAGGTGAGAACGGGTGCTGTTTTCGGTGGATGACGACGGAGGTGGAATTAAACTTACTGAGTCGCTAGCGGGGCGAGCGAGCCTCTGTGCGTTTGTTTCGTTACCAGGGCAGGTGGGGTGTGTCTACCAATTACCGGCTGGGAAAACACTTGCAACTCCATCACATATGCCAACGACGGGTGCCGCCTGTTGCTGCAAACGCCAGCAACAGCCCAAGAGCCCGGCAACCCAGATTCAATTGCTGATTGGTCCCTCTCTGCTTACCTCGTTGACATTGACCTGGTACTTGACCACGAGGTACGTCCGGTACCTTGACTTGCCCAGGCCTCAGCCGTCTGGAGATTCTCAAACACGAAGCAAATGGACCTGTCAGTGGATAATTCGGATTGGCACCGCTGGGGCCTGCGAGGATTCCCCGCTACCACTCTTAACAAGACAGGGTGATGCTCAACTTTCCGGGAAATGATATTCACCTATCGCTCGTATTGATCATAGTATAATACGGAAAGTAAAGGGATGCGCTCGAAAGAATCGCCATGCAAGCCTCAAAACGCTGGGCAAGAAAATGCTGCGACTCCGAGCAGGCACAGCAGAGAAAATGCTTCTCGTCGCCCGGTATGGAGTCAGCACAGCAGGCGTGGGATTAGTTGGCGGGCCCCTTCAATTCAACTACCCTGTCTGTTACCACGTCACAAACCCGGCCGACGATCATTTGGGGTCTCCGGGATGTGCAATGCGTGTGGACCTGCTTAATGAATACCTAACCTAGGGCAACAGACGGAGCTGACCACTGCCATTATGGTGTGGTGTCTTACAAAAATCCAAGTGCCCAGACACCAAGGACGCCACTGGCAATGCTTTCAATGCCCCGAGTCAATGGTCAAACAGGCGGGCGCTTTTCTCTTGACGTGTCTCGCATGCGTTGAGAACCAAGTCACAAGATCGTCAGTGCTGTCAAAGTGGCAGCGGCTAGGATGGGTATATTTGTTTTCTTGGTCGACATGAAGGCGGCCGCAGGTTTTTATGGCAGTGCTGGCAGTGATTCAGAGCAGCATCGATCACGAGAGAGACATCAGGCTGCCACCAGATTTGTGGCCATGATATATGCAAAGCCACGTTGAAGCTCTTTGCCCATAGCTAGGACGACGTGCTTGTTGGATGGCCAAGCGAGTGCCAAACTGCCAGTTGTGCTTGTAGGATCCTTGATGAAGATCCAATATCGCCTATTGGTAAAGAGGGAACCGAGTATAACGGACTTATAGTAAGTAATATAAAATATAGATGCAAATATGCCCCGGCGTTCTCGATGGGAATGCGTTCAGACCGGGATGCCCAGGGACGTTAGAGTCTGGGACATGGCTCCCGGCGACAGACAGATCTTGGAGAGGGCCAGCTCCCCCGAGATCGTCTCGATCTCCTCAGTCCAGTCCCGGTGGTCACGGCAGTCATCGGGGGCGTGCGCATGTCCTACGATGGCCAGAAGCATTTGAATACAAGCAGCGTAGCATCCGACACGATCATGTCTGCATGGCACTGCCAATCTGTTTCCCAAAAGGAATCAAGCTTATTCGCATCCTCCACCTTGCCAAGCCGTGAGGCCAAGTGTAAATAGAAGCAATGGCATGTTGATCCTGAGAAAGATGACACAGGATTCTGCGAACTGACGGGCTGTTCCACGTTCATCCAATGTGTGAAATTTGCGGTTCCCCTTTCCCACGCATTCTCAGCGCGTGTGGTCGGCGTCGGCGTCGGCGCCCAAAGAGGGGACGGCGGGGACTGTTTGGTCCCTGCTTGTGATCCCTGCTAGAGCGTTTCCAATATGCAGGTACGCCGCGCGCCAAGGAGCTAGTCAAAGGCAATCGCAACTTTGAAAGGCGCTCGGGATTGACAGGGGATAGCAGGGATCGCTAAGGATGATGTGATGTAATGCAGAAGAGCTGAGTGAGGCTTACTAGGTATTCGTATGTTGGTATGTCCTGTACGAGGTGATGCAGCTTACCTTCTGTATGCCCAGACGGGCGCATTCACACAGCAGCGTCGAATCCCCAGACGCGTATACCTGCCACTACGTTCACCTTTTGTTCATTCCATGTTTCTCCTTCTTTTAGCCCTCCCCCAACACTGTTGACTGCACATGCGTGCGCATCGTGGGGAAATGAATTGAGATCAGATGGAAATTCAATATGGGATGTAATGAGGCCGGTGCCAAGCATTTTCGTTTGGCTGTCTCAGTCCAATCTTTCCGTACGTAGGTTCGGTACTTATCAACAACGCTCTAGGTTAGCAGGGAGACGGTCTGCCAAGGTACCGCGCAAAGGCATCCGAGCAGCGCCGGCGACCAGCAGCCTCTGTTCTAGAAATCACAATTATGCTTCGTGGATGGTGGCCGACCCGCTGCAAAGATCCAGATGGTGGCTTGCCGCTGACGCCTAGCGGGCTCGCTCGTGGTGTCCTGCTGCTAATCCCGCAAGAGGCGGACGGTGTCAAATAAACCACAAAGCATGTTTGTCATCATAAAAAATTTCCGTATCAATCAATTGTCGTTGGCATAAAATGAGACTTGCAATGGCCTCTAGATTGTTGTTTTCACTCTGCATATACAGACATGGTGTCGGTAATTTGCCATCATCTTGACCTGCCCACTTGGGTCTGCTTCACAATTCTCACTGGTTCGCTGTCCGGGCTTTTGGTGTCGCTTGCTGGCTGCATTAGGTGTTCGTCGGGGTCAAGGTCCAGAACCAGACAGAACTCCTTGGGTACTTCCGATACCCAGCCGAACACATGAGGCAAGGAAACAGAACAAACGGGAACGTGTATGAATGAGGCTTTTGTTCTGAAACAGCCGGGCCTTGAATCTGGCTGGTAACAGAGGGGCCTACCATATGTGCCCAGCTTCAGTGCGTAGCCGCCAATTAAACGCCGCTGTCTTGGTGCCCCGCGATTGGATTGCCCAGCTGCCAAATTCCAGGAACGCGCATTTTCCCCCCTACCCAGGCCCTGCAGCTAGACATTAACCTATCTGCTATAACCGCCACACAAACGGCTCACACTGATTTGCTCGTGAGGTTTTTTAGCTGCATTAATGCGTCCCGTCGTCCACGGAGCCGTGGATCGATGAAGCGACAGCCATGGCGACCCGAATAAAACTGGTTCGCTCCCCAGTTCTCGGAAAAAATAGATCAGACCAGCCTGGGCCAGACTTCCAGAAAGAATGTTCTCGACAATGGACAGTTGTGCGTGTCTGCCATATGGTAAATATTTAGAGTCATGTACTCGCCAGATGCAAGATCTCAAACTGACTCGGAATCTGCAGGTTGGCTGCCGGTAAGTTGGGAATTTTCTTCCCACACCGCCAACTACCCGTTGCAACGGTTTGAATCGTCTTTGCCATGATATCTTGCCATCTACGTCGTTCTCCATCGCCTCGGGGATGAGAACGGTGGCTCCTCGGGAATACATATGGAATCTATCAATCTCGGCCAAGCTCTCAGCTATCGAAATTTAACCGTACACTAAATCTTATGACGTTGATCTGTGATGAGATGTCTAGAGAATGCTAAACGAGCTGCTCATGACAAAGGTCACCGACTTGCATGTTTCTACCAGCCACTCAGCACTTGGTCGGTCTTGCAGACTGTCCTCCTCTGCAGGATTCTACAGTACACCACCATTCAATGTTGATCTCACCGCTCGATATACGGCGATTCAGCTCGATTCCCGACTTTATACAGAAGGCGGCTACTGCGGCAATGTGATGCCGTGCTTCTTCTTGCTGAATCGTCCTTGCGCTTGGCTACTCCGCCGCGGCGGCTCAACTTTGAAATCGCAGCGGTGACTTCTTGCCTTCAGCTGAGCAACGCCATGATTCAGTACTGGCTGCGACCTGTCTGGCTTCTCTGCCAACTTCGTGCCACGCAACGAGTCTGTATCCCCACCACGGGCCGCCAATGATGGTTCGGTTTGGTCTGGAACGCGTAGGCTCTGAACAGGCAGCGGATCCAGTGGATGACAGGTCGCTAGCTGATCATCAATCAGATCTCAATGCTGAGGCCGGCCACGACAGGATAGGACAGCATGGGGACCTTTGAGATAGAACACGCCCCATGTCGGTGGCCTGGTGGCCTTTTGGTCGGGCGGCCGGCGGCTCAGAGTGCCGTAGTCCAGAGTCGAATTGGTGGAGCGATTCCCTCTATAGTTGAAACGCTGGCCGTTGAACACACCAAAAACTTTAATTCTTGCCCCCTAGTATTCCATAGTAGTGGATCGCTCTATAGTAGTATTGCTATCGCGCATTGCGACGCCTATTGCCTAGTGTTTGCTGCCGACCTGGAAAATCTCCGCTCAAGTAAATACCACGTCCCGCTCGGGGAGTCGTGGACACCATCAATGCAGCGAGATTCCCCCCTCGCTCGCTTCCAGGTTCTGTTCAACATTGCCAGCCATGTCAGTTCGACCAGGCTCACAGCTCCTGCATCAGCCGAGCGGTACGGTACGGAAGCACATGAAATACTACCAGAAAATGCAATGCTTCTTTCTCCACGTCGTATGGATGCGTCACATACTTGCATGCTGATGAGTGGATGTTGTATCCGGCGTCCCGCAGACGCACCAAGCGCCGGCAGACATGGGGATGCACACGCCAGCAGATTTCCAGATACTTCTTGCCAAGACTTTTGATTCTACAGAGTGCTACTCTGGCAAGTGGAACTACTGTATTATCGACGAACGGACAGCTTACAAGCAACCTTGAACACATCATGTACCCACAGACCACATGTATGGAGCTGGGAGCAAATTCCGAAGGAGCCAGCCGGGGCTGACCAGGACAGACAGACTTATCAGTTGCCATTCCGTGAGGCATTATCAATGCTACACTGCATCATCCCAGATATCCGCCCATTTAAAATTGTCACTGAAATTGCTTGTTGCTGATGCCACGACGGCTTGCTTTAGGATATTACACAACAACGCCAGAATCCTTCACCCCTCACAACCACTATGCATACGTACACGGTCGTTTGCTCATTTCGGTACCCCCTCGCTCATTGTTTCGGGCTCTGTTGACCGTATGACCAGTCATGTCGTCGTAGGACTGCGGTCCCTGCCGCTCGATTCTGTGTTCTTCTGTACGACAGCCGGTCATCCACCACGACCGGCCCAGGATTCTACTCCGAGTGGCGGAACCTATTTATTATCGTTCTCGTCAGGTCATGTACAGAGTAGCTAATGCCTCGCTTCGGTCCAGCTTGGCTCATCCATTTGATCGCGTGCGACTGGAACTACTCACTCCACCATTCTCGGCGACTCTTGGAGGCATCAGCAGGAAGCTCCTTTTCATGATTACAGTAAGACTCGAGAGTAATGCCAGTCCCCGGCGGACCTCAGATGGCATGGATCAGGGTGCTACGATGCAGTACAAAAATGGTTATGTGAAGAAACAGACCCTGCTGTCGCCGATAAATTGTCTGCTGGCGTGCCACCTTGGCATATAGTAACGTACGCCTGTGTCTGAGTATCGCTATAATCATCGATTGGTTGTTGTAATCGGAGCTTCATGCCTGACATGCTCAAAGTAACATTGCAGCTGACGTTTCTTTTCCTCAGCATCTCCAAGCCTGCATCCTCATGAGCTCTGTTCATTCGCTACGAAATACTTGACATTACTTCCTGACTGTGTTTCATCCCGGGCTACACGACCTGACTTGTGTTACAATCGTTCCCCGTCTGATACTTTTACCTATGCATGCCAGGAGTTCAGCTTGGGATTCACAAAGGCCACCTCGTAAATTCTTGCCTTGTGACTGGTTTAAAATATGTGAAAATCTTTGGTATGACACCTTTTAAGTGCTCCCAACTGCATCAATGATTGAACCATATGGTATTAACTTCCCAAAAACCAATCGCCAATCCGGATCTCGGCAGGATGCCATTATATGAGCATACATGAACAAAGCAGACCCGACAAACTCGATAGCACTGTTGCTTTTTATTTCAACCCGTTTCCGTTTCTCAGTGCAAGACCTGCCCAAACGACATAAACTAGGACACCACACCATTACGTGGAAGCCCATGAGGAGTCATGACAAGCCCAAGACCGTATGCGCAGCCTTCAGCATAGGTTCGTGGTCTTGGGGTTTTTTCTGACGTACCAACCACATCTCGAGAATCTTGTGATCAAACCTCACGACGACACACTGCGCATTGCTTCGCCGTAATACGCAGGACTTTATACGTGGCAACATATCTCACCAATGTCTAAGACGCCGTGGGCGCTGTGATCCGTCGGAAATCTATCATGTTGTAGCCTCAAGTTCGGTTTCACCTTACCAGATGTATCCGGAGAGAGATCTCATAGTCAGGTGCCATGGTCCATATTGCACGTGTTCACTGCCAACTATTTTCGAGGCTTGGCCGAGACAATGATTGGCGCCACTTAAGCTTAAATGGGTAACTTGTCTGATAGATCAGCTCGAACGCACGAATTCATGTCGGCCACCGTTATATGGCTTTTTGAAAGGAAGGCTGCAGGACTGCAGGCCCTTGGCTCCCATCGCTTGTCGCCATGGCAATACACCTTGCGGTATAACCCAGGCACGTGCAGGCCTCAGTCAAAACGAATACCTTCTTTTTGACCTCCATAGCAAGCAACCATCACGAGGGCCAGTATGTTCGTATCCATGAATGCTTGTGAAGGGACAGGATATCATGACGTCTTGATGCGATTATACAGGCGAATGCATGCTGAGGAAGGCGTGCGCACTTCGGCTAGTGAGACAAGCATGAGGATAGCCATACCGACTATACACCCATCTATCCATCGTCAGTTGCCCGCCGCAGAAACAACAGGCCTATTCTACCCCGCGCCTGCCGTCATGACGTTTGACAGCTTGTCAGATGATGAGACAAGCCTCTGGGCTTGCGTTATCCACCAAAGATTTCGTAGGACTGCATCTGATGCATCTTCGTGTCACCGACATGGACCGAAACCCGTCACAGGCAGCAGCAGTTGTAACCGGATATCGCTGTGGCGTATGTGGCAACATATTCATGCATGACCTCTTCCAGCTACGTCGAGTTAAGCCACAGAGAATCATGAGTGGTACTGGTCATTGACTACACCACGTAGGTCTTGTATTTCAGTTAATGTCTCTTCGTTGAACATGAACAGCAGCAATGACAGAGCCAGAAAATGATTCGGTTGTAACCTGGGAACGCCACATGGTTGTATGGATCAGTGCAGTTTCGGCAACAGTAAGGTACTGCTGTGGTTTGAGGTGACCGCACAAGTACAACCGAGTGTGCTCACTTGGGTCGGATAGAAGAATATGCAAACAACGGATGATGTAAAAGTATAAGGAGAAGTATTTGAGATTTGAGGAGGATCTCTGAGTGGTCGATCAGAGGCCCATCTTTGCCCCAACACTGTTTTGGCCACGTGCGCCTGTGGCTGTTGTTCCTTCGCGGAACCACCAAGAATTGGAACAGTATGAGAATGTTATCCCATTACTACAGTACCAGGCGATAACTTCTGAGCTACTGGAATTCCAGTCAGTACCATTGAGGTAGAGTATGGGGTTGTATGTGTAGGTGGTCGCTTTGTGTGTTGGCTCGAGTGGCCATTCGACCCATGTTCACACAAAGACCCAAATTATGGAAATCGAGACTGCCAGTGTGGATCTTGTTTCTGGGAACTTATATATTTATATGTTGCAATGTGTTTCTCATGTCTGGAAACCAACGAGTTTGAACAATGTTCTGATCGTGGCAGAATACCGAGAATATCGAGAACAGAGTGATCATGTTCGTGGCCCCGTGTCCTTCTTTTGTACAATATTCATGAGTCCGGACTCCGAAAAAATGTTCACTCACGGTTTTGTTTTCGTCACGCTATCAAGTAGGAAGTTCTCGATTAGACTGTGTCCATCGACCGTCCCATTGAGGCCAACAGGCCAGATCAAGCTGCCGTTCTCGGTGGCTAACTTGATACCGGCGGTGTCCTTGTTTCTGGATCCAGCACACGACGGCCGTCGAGATCATCGAGGAGAAAGATCGCAAAGCTGGTGAAACACATGAATTGAATGTATCTTGAACAACTGGCATTTCCTGCTCTATGTACATATACAGACGCTGACTTGTCGCATCTGAAATCCCGCAAACATCAATCAGCGCATCCCGACCTGGGAGGCGACCTCTATGAAGCCGGTGCCGATTGAGCTGATGGTGGCTCAACGGACTTGCCAAATGGCTTCTGACCAGGGTCTCTGAGAATAGGGTAGTGTGCATAGATTTGCTTGGAACGCAGGTGAACGGGGATTCCCTGGGCATCTGGGAGCTCCTTCTCGAGTTTCTACGCAAACACATGTTAGCCTGTTTTTCATTATACTTGGTTGAACGAATGTAACCTACCAAGTTGTCGAATACGCACTTGTTCAACTTCCACTCGGGCTTGCGGCACTGCCAAAGCTGCTGGTTGTTGTCCTCGAGGCATGTCCAGTGTTTCCGGAACTCCTCAAGGCAGTGCTTGTTGATATCGTCGACTCTGTACAGCATCGTGTCAGTCAATGCTCCATCGCGCCTCTGTGACAATGTATCTTTGGCCTCCATCTGGGCAGTCTCCTTCCGGTTGACAAGACGTGTTGAGCCGGGCTCCGTAGCTTGTCAAAGCTGGGACAGAAGGGCAAAAAGGCATCACATACAGGCTGGCAGCACATCTTGTGACTCGTCGGCCCTCCTTCAAGCACTCAAACTCGCCCTTGCCGGGGTTCTCGCTCTTGCATTGCATGAAGTCATCGTTGTAGGATCGGCATCGAGCACCGATGAAGAAGGAAGCTGACAGCAGAGGCGCAGAGGTGGCGCCAACCTCCTTGACCTTGGGGATGTCCTCGGGAAGAGGGGTCGTGTCCACCAGGACTTGCTGGTTGAAGCTGTCGCAATAATGTCAGCTGGATTCTTGACAAGATCGAGGACTGTCTGGGGCGCGTGTGGTCGAGCTCAAGGGGCCAATGGATCGGAAGACCCCAAGGCAGCATGGGTACGTACATTGGCTTCCGTGCGGCCATGGTTGTGGTGTTAATGGCCTTCTTGGTGGGTGCTGCGTTCACTTGGGAAGCTCCCGGATGGATGTCCACGAACTTGAGCGTTGAGGTTGATAATTGAGGTTGTTGTTTGGATGCAGTCTTGTTGTGGCTGGTGGTCTTGTCCGGCGCACTGGCGTGGGGGAGCTAACCGGCCGACTGTGGCGGTGCGGCCCCTGTGGGAATGCGCTTGTTGAACAAACATGGACGCCAGAGGCCAAAACCGCGCTATCGGTAGGGGGCCCGCAGCAAGCAAAAGGTTGCCAGGCTCAGACCCGAGCTCGGTCCAATTAGGTTCAAAAGTCAACATTGGAAAGCTTCATTGAAAAAGAAGAGGTACCATTCCAACCCAGCGCAACTCTCGGACAAGGCCCAGGTCGCTACAAGGCTGTCGT
Organism: Pestalotiopsis sp. CR013; assembly: GCA_018092615.1. NCBI lineage: Eukaryota > Fungi > Ascomycota > Sordariomycetes > Amphisphaeriales > Sporocadaceae > Pestalotiopsis > Pestalotiopsis sp. CR013. The sequence goes on from JACFXT010000012.1 coordinate 10,861, forward strand.
CGAACAACAAGGACATCACGGTAGTTGCAACGAGATCTTTTCCGACAACCTTCTCGTCGGTTCCTGGGCCCCGGCACGTCCACCCATCGATTCGAAGCCCGCCCTTTGTCTTGCGCCGTCTTGCAGATTGCCGTGCGCTCAAACCGCCATCATGTCTCTCTTCGGTTCGTTGCAAACAACGACCACCGCGGCTCCTGCCAACCCTTTCGGCGGATCTATCAGCCAGCCTCAGAACCAGAACCCTCAGCAGTCGACATTTGGTACCAGCAGCCTGTTCAATCAGCCGCAAGCACAGCAGCAACAGCAGCCGTCGCAACAACAGCCGCAGCAGAACTTGGGCGCTTCTCTCTTGAATAACAGTCAGATGCAGCAGCGCTCGTCCGTATGGCATTCCGAACAGGACCTTCCCAGTATGTGGAGCTTCAGCCCAATTCTCCCGAGGTGCTCATGTGACTAATGCTCTCGTTTAGACCAGAAGGCCATCGATGTTCAAATGGGAGACCTTCACGAAAAGTGGAATCCCACCTCTTCGAGCACCGTGTTCAGGACTTATTTCTACAACAAGGTCGATCCCTCACATGTGCCCTTCTATGCCCGGTCTCAGCGGGAGACTGAGGAGGAATGGGAGAAGGCTGTCCGCGAAAAGCCCGGCCCTGGCTTCATCCCCGCCTTTGCGACCGGTTTCAAGGGAATCGGAGAGCGGTTGCTCATGCAGAAGGCTGTCCTAGCCCAGTTCAATGCTCGCCTCCACGAGATCAACGGCAACCTCGACAACATCCTTTCGCGACACGATCTCGAGACCACGGTTCGCGCTGTAAACGCCCGACGAAGACATGTTGTTCTCCGCCAGCGATGCCTGGCCCTTGCTAGTAGGGTGCAAGTCCTATCGAATCGCGGATACGCCATGAATACAACCGAGGATGACCTCAAGACCAAGTTGGAGCAGCTGGACCGCGGCATGGCAGACCCTGCCCTGAGTGCCAGAACGGAGGAACTCTGGAGCCGATTGATCCTATTGCGAGGCCATGCCGACACATTACGCAACGAGATCAACGCAAGAGGAGGTGACAACGGAGAGGACATTCCCGAGGAGGCTGAGCAAAAGGCCAAGAAGGTATGTTGTCCAAGATGCGAATCTCTACTTGGTTCAGATGAATACTAACGTTTGAATTTCCAGCTCCTCGAGTACTACGACCAGCAGCTACAGGAGCTCAAGAAGACAGTGGATAGGGTCAAGACGGATTACGACGAGTGGCAGAAGGAGCACAACCCCACGACTACCAAGAGCTGAGCTTGGGAGAGGTTCACGGGAAAATTACAAAAAAGAACTGTTGAGCAATAAGAATCGACAGCTGATCTCGGATGCTGCAGCGGTCGATGGAATTATGATCTCCAAGATGTAGGAAATGGAGATGCTTCTCCGTACCGCGGTGGAGGGCCTGTTGATACTGAAAGAGCAAGTTGTCAGGGTGGCAGCATTGCCTTGTCCGAGGCTTTCCAAGCTGTAGTTGATGTCGCGCAGGAAGGTAGTAGTAGAGACTCTCACGTCATAATAGTCTAGACTGTGGCCTGCAAAAGATATTGCATCATGTTTTGTTCTTGAATCGATCTGTGATCGTCTGGGCTGGGACAATAATTTCTATGCAGAAGTATACAGGTGTTGTACAGTTGCAGTCGTTCCCTGATTATACCGACCAGTGCCTCACTAATCATGCAGGCATTGTGGTATCTCCATATCTGTTGTACATGGTTTCGTCTCGCGTGATGTCTTTCTCGTCGTTTAGAAGAAGCTCGATACAGCGTCGATCACAAAGGGAGCTGCCGCATTGTTATATCAGCATGGTTTCCACAGCAGAGTATCTTGTCTGGTACGCACAGAAGTACAGGGCTACGGCCGTGGCAGCAAAGGACTTGACAGTGAAGTTGGCCTGAGACTCGAGCTCGTGAATCTCCTCGGCGCTCAGCTGGGGTGGTGCGACTGATATATGTTAGCTTTGAACATGTGCAGGCGTTGGGGGGAAGCTCTGGGTAAGAATATCGTTACACACATCCGAACATGTTGTGAATCTAATGGACTGTTTTTGGTGACGGGGACTCTTGGCTAGCTGTGGATCGTGTACTTTTGCGGCTGCTTGTTTTGTACGTATGTGGTGAAGATTACAAGGTAGTGAAGATATTGGAAGCGGATGCGTAATGACGCTATCGCTAGAAATTTTCAGGGAGTTCTGATGAGTCGCCAGCCCACAGCCAGACAGCGCGCGCCATCAGCTGTGAGCCCCATTTGCAGGGCGCGTCTGTGCCCGGGTATCGCTAAGCTAAAACTGGGGTTAGTGCAGGCCGGAGGAGACTGGGGTAACTCGTCGGCCAGGCAGTCCATGGAGCATGTGCCCATCCTTACATGAGGACATTATGAATAAGATCTATAGATCTCTGACACTTGTGGTGCGATGGTGGAATTTCTTACATGTGTCTAATAACTCTTGCCCACCACTACATCGGAGTCTATGAGCGTTACAGAGGAAATGGTGTACTGAGCCTGATTCATGGGTGCAGAAATTGGTGGGGTCGGTGTAGCCAGCTACGCCTAGATGAAGTATATCATTCAAAAAGTAAAATACAAAATGCAGAATCCGACTGCTCTCCAGCGTTCATGCTACTTGACGACCTTGGCGAGCCAATACCGGACATAGTGATTACCCAACGAGTATACAAACGTACATACGATACTACTTCTGGCCACCACAAACGAAAAAATGTATGTAATAGTGTGGGCGAAAGCGGAATATAAGCCGGACAGGTTGAATCTGCATCTGATCTGCGAGTCCTCAGAGTCCTCTACAAAGGATAATCTATTCCTCATACGGTATATTCTAAGCGGTCCAAAAAGCCGCGGGCAGGGCAAGGCAAACAGCCCGGTGGAACCGTCGCAAACCGGTCCTTTACACCATGTGGCCCGAAATAACCCGCCACCTGGGTCTGCTCCGATACCTCGGGCGCCTACCCGTACCCTTGGGGCTAGGTACCAAGGTAGTAGGGCCCCTTGGGCTGTGTCAACCTTATCTCGTACATTACCTACTTCGTACACTATGAAATGATTGCTGCCCTGACATAGAGATAGCCGATGAACGGCGAGTCAAGCCATCACCGCAAATTGAGACGTGTAGCGAGTCTTGGTCCCGTTTCTCCGATACAAGAAGAAAAATTAAAGAAAAAGAGTCAATCATCTTGGCTTTTTTTTTGATCCTTCATTTTTGCAATCATTCCTTCCAGTCCATCATTCATTTCGCACATCAACACGTGCTGGCTGGCTCGAGGCACCTCGTCGTATCCACTTTGTATCCCAATACTCGTTTCCTATTTCGAGGCGCCGAGCTTCAATTCGGGACCCGGGACCGCGTCGGCTTACCCGCCGAGCTGCAAAGTCCCAGTCGCAGGCTTGTGCTGTGAGAACTTCTCAATTCAGTTCTCGGGGGCGTTTTAAAGTTTGCACAGATTGCTCCCCTATCGTGTGAAAGCCTTCGTCACGGTCCAACCCACGCAAAAAGCACCACAGAGAGTCTTACAAACAATGGCGAGCTCCATTCGAGCGCTGCCCAGGCGGCTTGGCCAGTTGACGGCCCAGACACGCATCACAAACTCTAGATGTCGGCTGAACCAATGGACCGGCCGCCAGTGTGCCGTGAAGCCATCTGCCGTCTACATTCGGGCTTTCACCAAGACCGCGGCATCACCATCAGATGTTGATGTGAACTCAGTGCCTCACTCTGCAGAGGCTATTCGGAGCTATGCCGACCTCGACACCTTTGCTCGCCGCCACATTGGGCCGGACGACAAGGATACCAAGAAGATGCTCCAGGCACTCTACCCTCCGGTGCAATCCCTGGACGCCTTTGTCGAGCAGGTTATCCCAGCCGACATCTTGACCAGAAGTCAGATGGACCTCGACTTGCCAGGGGGAAAGAGCGAGACCCAGAATGAGGCTCTATCAGAAAAGGCCTTGGTCAAGGTCTTTGAGGAAATCGCCAAGAAGAACAAGCCCATGCACAGTCTGATTGGCCATGGCTACTACGAGACCATTACGCCGCCCGTTATTCAGAGAAATGTGCTCGAGAACCCGGCCTGGTACACCAGTTACACCCCTTATCAGCCCGAGATCAGCCAAGGACGTCTCGAGTCTCTGGTCAACTTTCAAACCATGGTCACTGACCTCACCGCCCTGCCCATTGCCAACGCCAGTCTCTTGGACGAGGGAACGGCAGCTGCTGAGGCCATGACTTTGTCCATGAACGCTTTGCCCTCGTCACGAGCCAAGAGAGCCGGCAAGACTTTTGTTGTCTCTCACCAGGTGCACCCTCAGACGCTTGCGGTCCTCCGCGGACGTGCTGATGGCTTTGGCATCAAGATCGTGTCCAAGGATATCTCCAGCGAGAGCGCCGTGGGCGAGATCCAGGCTCTTGGTGATGATCTCGTGGGTGTCTTGGTCCAGTACCCAGACACCACGGGCGGTGTTCAAGACTTCCGGGATCTGGCTGCCACCGTTCACAAGCAGGGCGCCCTGCTGAGCTGCGCCACCGATCTGCTCGCTCACCGTGCTCACTCCTCCGGGAGAATGGGGAGCCGATATCGCATTCGGCAGTGCCCAACGGTTCGGTGTCCCTCTTGGCTACGGAGGACCTCATGCCGCATTCTTTGCTGTGACAGAGAAGCACAAGAGGAAGATTCCCGGAAGACTCGTGGGCTTGTCCAAGGACCGCCTTGGTGGCAATGCTTACCGCCTTGCTCTCCAGACTCGCGAGCAGCACATTAGGCGAGAGAAGGCCACGAGTAACGTTTGCACTTCCCAGGCCTTGTTGGCCAACATGAGTGCGCTTTACGCAGTGTACCATGGACCCGAGGGTCTCAAGGCCATTGCGGAAAAGGTCATCAGGGGCGCTCGTGTTGTGTCGCACCTCGCCGAGAAGGCTGGTTTCAAGGTTGTCAACTCCAACCTGGGTGCTGCCAACACTGTCTTGTTCGACACGGTAACAGTGGACGTTGGCTCGGCCGACAAGAAGAAGGAAATTCTCGATGTTGCCGAGCAGCAGGGACTGCTTGTTGGTAACATCAAGGACAGCAACCTTCTCTCGTTCAGCGTCGGCGAATCTGCCGATATCGAGGTTCTCAAGAACGTGGCCCGCGTGCTTCTGGTGAGGCCACAGTCGGAGGGATCGGCGGAAATTGCAGAGACCCTGCGAGCAGAGGTCGATGAGGCTCGCCAAGCAGGGCACAGACTTGGGAATTCCCGACATCTTCCGCAGGACCAGCGATTTTCTCACCCACCCCGTCTTCAACACACACCACTCGGAGACGGAACTTCTCCGATATATCCACCACCTGCAGTCCAAGGATTTATCTCTGGTTCACTCCATGATTCCCCTTGGCTCATGCACCATGAAACTCAACGGCACCACTGAGATGTCGTTGATCACAGACAAGCACATGGGTTCCCTGCACCCCATGGCTCCAGCCAGCGCAAGCGAGGATACAAACACCTCTTCACCTGGTTCTGCAACCAGCTGGCCAACATCACCGGCATGCAAAGTGTGTCTCTCCAGCCCAACTCGGGAGCTCAGGGCGAGTTTGCCGGTCTACGTGCTATCAGGGAGTACCAGAAGGTCCACGGCAAGGGTGACAAGAAGAGGGACATTTGTCTGATCCCAGTTTCCGCTCACGGCACAAACCCGGCTTCTGCTGCCATGGCCGGCATGCGGGTCGTTCCTGTCAAGTGCGACACCAAGACGGGCAACCTGGACATTGCTGACTTGGAGGCCAAGTGCAAGCAGTACCAGGAGGAGCTCGGTGCCATCATGGTCACCTACCCAAGCACATATGGAGTCTTTGAGCCAGAGATCAAGAAGGTGTGCAGCCTCGTCCACGAGTATGGTGGTCAGGTCTACATGGACGGCGCCAACATGAATGCTCAAATTGGTCTGTGTTCTCCCGGTGAGATTGGCGCCGACGTGTGCCATCTCAACTTGCACAAGACTTTCTGCATCCCTCACGGTGGCGGTGGCCCTGGAGTCGGACCCATCTGCGTCAAGGAGCACTTGACGCCACACCTTCCCAGGGACCCTCACAACGCGAGCCCCAAGGAGGGCACACCAGCGAACCACCCCGTCAGCAGTGCACAATTCGGTAGCGCGAGCATCAACCTCATCAGTTGGGCCTACAACACTTTGATGGGTAAGTGATATTTCATCTCGAGACGAGACGCAGCTAACATCCGTATAGGTCCCGAGGGTCTTGCTCACGCCACCAAGATTGGTCTGTTGAACGCAAACTACCTCTTGTCCCGCCTCAAGCCTCACTACCAGATTCTCTACACCAACGACAAGGGACGCTGCGCCCACGAGTTTATCCTCGACGTGCGCCCCTTTAGCAAGTCTGCCGGCGTCGAGGCCATTGACATCGCCAAGCGTCTCCAGGACTATGGCTTCCATGCACCAACCATGAGCTGGCCCGTCGCTGGCACGCTCATGATTGAGCCTACAGAGTCCGAGTCTCTGGAAGAACTCGACCGCTTCGTCGATGCCCTCGTGTCCATTCGCAAGGAGATTGCCGAGGTCGAGGAGGGCAAAGCCCCGCGGGACGGCAACGTCCTCAAGCTGGCACCGCACCCCATGAAGGACCTCATCGACGGCGACGGCGACGGCAAGTGGGACCGGAGCTACTCTCGAAGCAAGGCAGCCTACCCCCTGCCCTGGCTGCGGGAGAAGAAGTTCTGGCCGAGTGTCGCCAGGATCGACGACGCCTTTGGCGACATGAACTTGTTCTGCACTTGCCCGCCGGTAGAGGATACTACGCAGTCTGACGAGTCGTTCGGTGTCGCATCTTAAAGGGGAATGTCATGGATCTCATGGGTAGTCCAGGTTTGACGGGTAATGGTATTTTATTCAGCGTGCATCCTATTTCAACATTTTGGGAGGCGTATAAAGCGGTATGCATGCGCAAGACCGGTTTTGACACCAGGTCATTTGCAATTTTTAAGCGCGGAGTTCTCATCAACTTCTGAGGCGCAGCATGGTAGTCTGTTGCATACATTTATCGGCTGGGTTGGCAGGTTCGGGTGTGTAGAGTGTCAAAAATATTTATACAAGACAATTCACAAGAAACCATCCGAAAGCATGCTTGATTTGGTAAGGTCATGTGAAGGTCCTCTCGAAGCATCTCACATGCGCCAACGTGCTCTGATAGAAAGCGACTTCGATTACGTGTCTGATCATAATTCTGTTACATGTGTTCTAATCGTAACTGTGTGGGTATAGTCATAAGCTAGATCTTATGAGACATCACAGAGAAATAGTCCTCAATCCAAAGATCCCAGTCCCCTAAGCCAACCTCGCCAAACGCCAGCAAGATATACATGACTAGATTAGACTGTCTCAATGTATCGCTTCATCTCCCAGTCAGTAACGGCCTCGTCCCACAACCTAATCTCGTGGCGGCGGGTACCACCAAAGTGCTCAACAAAGTCATCACCAAAGACCTGTAATTCGTTAGCGATATTCACACGTGATCCAGTTCTGATAAACATACCTCTCTCGCAATGCTGTCCTTCTCCATGAACTTGTCCGTGGCCTCCTTGAGATTCTTTGCCAATCTCTCACCCTGGTCGGCGCCACTGCCAACATCTTCTCCCTTGCCCAGCGGCGGGAGCTTGATCTCCATCTTCTTTTCCACACCTCGCCAACCCAGGCCGAGGATAGCAGCCATGACATAGTGAGGGTTGGTATCGGCGCCGGGGACACGGATCTCGAAGCGAGTCGCGCCAGGCTTTGAAGTGGGCGGTGCGATGAGGCGGATGGAAGCAGCGCGGTGCTCCAGACCCCAGGAGACAGTCACGGGAGCCCAGAAGTTCTCAACAAGTCGCTTGTAGCTGTTGATGGTGGGGGCCAGGATAGGCATGATGGAGGGCAGACCGTCAATGAGTCCAGCCAGGAAATGACGGCCCAAGTCGCTCAGATGCGCGATATCGGGCCACTCCGCATTCTCATCCTTGGTTTCCCGCGCGAGCAGGTTCTTGCCATCCTTGTCGACCACGGAGAAGTGAGTGTGACCACTGTTGCCCGGGAGTCCCTGCTTGGGCTTGGCCATGAAGCACGGCGTGATGCCGTACTTTGTGCCAATGGACTTGACCGCGTACTTGAACAGACCGGCGCGGTCCGCCATGTCACTGATCTGGCCAAACTCGAGGGCAGCTTCAAAGACTCCGGGGCCGCTCTCGGTGTGCCAGCCTTCGATGTCACACTTGAACTTTGCACACGAGTCGAAGATCTCGTAGAAATAGTCCTTGTTGTGCACCGGCCGGGTGATGCTGTAACCAAACATGCCCTCGGTCAGAGCAGGCAGGGTGGGTTGGGTTGTCGCGCAGGAAAGCGGCCGTCGAGGGCTTGGAGTCGCTCGAATCGGTCGAAGGCGTCTTGAACTGGTAGAACTCGTACTCGGCTCCAGCCATGGCATCGTAGCCCTGCGTCTTGAACTTGTCCAGCTGCACCTTGAGCAGACCTCGAGGGCATGCGCAGACGGGTTCTTGGGTGTCGGGGTCGTAGAAGCTGACCAGGAAGAAGGGAATGTCATCCTCCCATGGGATGCGCCTGAAGGTGCTGAGGTCGGGAATGGCAATCAGGTCTCTGTAGCCGTTCTCCTTGTTGCTGATCTTGAGCTCCTGAAAGTAGGTCATGTCGTGCATGTCCCAGCCGAAGATGACGGAGCAGAAGCCGAAACCGGACTTTGCGATGGACAGGAACTTGTTCTTGGAGACGAGCTTTCCGCGGAGAACACCATCGGCGTCGACTCCGGCCAGCTTGACCTTGTTGTCATTTGCGAGAACCTTGGGCAGGCTCTCGATGGTGACCTCGAGATCTTGCGACGAAGACATTGTGGGCAATCGGAGGGGTCGAACACGGCGCAGAGCGAATGCGACAAAAGAGGGAGAGTGGAGGATCGGTAGTTGGTCAACCTTGGCAATACGTTCGAGCAAGGAGAGCGTGAATCAGCTGCACGTCGCACGAAGTGGTTTGTTCGGATGGAAAAGTCGTGGTGTTGAACGCCGGATCGTAGAGGCGTTGTGGAGGTGACGTAGTGTGTGTCGTGCTTCTGTCAAGCTAAGGTAAACAGGATTATCCGAGCAGAAACACGAGCTGACTGGCGTGGAAAGTAAGATGATACTGATAGAGATGGTGCCAGAACGCTAGAGATGAAATGAATCCAGGACTAAGATCAAGAATGAGCAACAAGAGAAGGTGCAGAGACGGTTATCGCAGCTGTCTCGACTCGAGTAGCTGCTGCTGGCAAGTACAGCCGCAGCCGTATCGCAGCGGCATTTCCTAGTGTTGATCCTGGTTCGGTGATAACCTCAAACGTGGGCCTAGCGGGCTGACAGGATCGCGATAAGCCCATGTACGTAACTGGTTAACTGATGCTATCATTGGTTGACATGATCTATTCTCTACAATATGATGCCGGCATTTTCCAAGTCTCAGGGTACGGTTGCGCTTCCAGGTTTACAAAGTACAGGCAGATGGCTGGAAAATTTACAATGTACGGTATGCCTCTCTTTGGCGACACGATGATTCTTGATGGGCTGGCGGTGATGCTCTTGGCGAAACATCACAATGCAAGCCTTTTGAGTTCTTGGCTTGCATGTCGGCTTGCATCTCGCTACGGAGGAGATACCTGGGGATTGACCGGCTGCTGGTAGCTTTTTTTCTTCTTCGATGCGATAACAGAATGCATTTCTCTCAATGCAGCCCCCGCATGCGTGCTGCAACCTGGTACTACCCCGTACGACCCAGGCCTGCCGGTGTGCTGATAAGTAATGTAATGTCAACACAGCATCCAGTGTCACGAAACGAGCAAACCGCAACTGTATACCATCTTGGGAATATATTAGGTCGAGTGTGTGACTATGTTATGCGATTCAGGCACAAAGACCCAGACGGGGTTGGCTAAACGTTTTCTCGTGAGCGCCGACCCGACATTTCAATGACTATACCGATCAAGTCATGCCCCAGAGTGTATTCCAATTGGTTTATCAGTCGCCCGGCCTACTGAGTACGGAGTATAGCATCTGGGGCCTTCTCCCTCTCACCTCCACATACCCACTTGAGCACAAACGACGGTGCGACCGTCATGACTCGGAAGCATCTCAATGTGGACAAATGAGATACCGACATCGTCTGATCGTATACTCTCGGTATGCGCGTTGCCTTTTGTCATACCAACAGTCATTAGCCGCACGGGTGCTCCGGCGTCAGGTATACCAGCTTGCCAGCAATTGCCGATCGTGAGATGGCTGGAAGATGCCATGTGGTCACTCTGATATTTTCATTACGATGTTATTAGTAGACGAGAACTAGTCACCCTACGCCTAGATATGCGCGCGACAACCCATTGCGCCATTGGACCCCGGATCTCGGTCCGCGTTTAGATGAATGAGCTGTCAGGTCTACCTTAGGTACTCTGTAGACGACACTTTGTACATTAATGTATGCACGCTTTGCTGGCGGCGTTGTCGCTACCGAGGAGGTTGCTGTGTGAAAGACAGATGCTTTGTGCACAAACTTTGATAGGATTTTGTTAATCGAAAAGCCAGGCTGCGAGTAGCCGGTCTTCTATGGTCAAGTTGCTTTTCCATCCATCCTCATTGGTGTCTTGATCCCTTGCCTCTGCTGGGTCAGCGCTGCCAAGCGACACATGACGTCTGATCGAGCGAGTCAAGAACCGCCATAAAGTCCGATCACCCTCCGCAATGTGTAGCGCCAGCAAGCCATCTGCAGGGCCTTCGGGGTAGATAAGATAAGCCTAGCCTCGTTTTCGTCCTTATCAGTTCCAGAATACTCCAACATATCGCCGTTTTCGGAAAAGCAAACCCCTCCAATCCAACTCCTGCCATGTCTCCCTGTTTCGTCGCCTCGTTGCGAAGGGAGCAGCTCGGCCAAGCGCGCCTGCATTAGGGATATCCGAATCGTTTCATTTGCCATCCAGGGTCCAACCTCTACTTTGGACAGATGGCGGGGCGGCGATCTAAAATCCATCTTAATTTTGGACATGATACCTCTAGTCTGCGTGGTTGAATAGGTAGGGAAGATATTTCATTGCTTCTTGACTCATTATCTCGTGAGATTCAACCCACACACTTGTTCGCATATTCCTACTACGTAAAGGTACTCAAGCCCGGACGCTTCATGCCCGCCGAGTCGGGGTTGCCATAAGGTAATAACCCAGTATCTAGTCCCTGTCGTGGCACACGTACATCTTTGCCTTCACCGTTCACCCACCTTTACTACATACATACAACTACGTGGTACTTCTTTGACCCGAACTTGACTTGTTTCCTCTTTCTTCTTCTTCCCTTCATCAAGTATCCATCAGTCTATCGTGCAACTACACCCCGCGTGCTACTCTCCATCTCATCGCACCATCCCGCCAGCTCCTTCCCCATACGACGATTGCCTTATCTATCGACACAAACATGGGCTCTCTCTTCAACTCTACCCCCGTAGGCCGTTTGGCCGGCAAGAACGCCGTCGTGACCGGCGCCGCTGGGTAAGTCGTCAGCTCTTTGCGCCCTCGAATTTCTAGCTACCGAGGCCATTCGCGCCGCCAGGCCTCTTGTGGGCCTTATCGCAGTCTCCGGGGGCACTCGAGGGCGTGGCGAGAAGATGAAGTATTGTTCTGGCTGACACTTTCCTAGTGGCATTGGTCTGGAGACCTGCATTCTGTTCGCCAAGGAGGGCGCCAGCATCCTGATGACCGATATCTCGGAGCCTGCTCTCGAGAAGGCCAAGGCCAAGATCGCCCAGCTGGTCCCTGGCGCCAAGCGCGTTGAGACCATGGTATGTCTAATATTTTGAAGATTTGGTGTGCTGCAGATTTACTAAGTGCTGGTATTCAGGTTTGCGATGTCTCCAAGGAGGACCAGGTTCAAGTTGCCGTCGATTCGCTCGACTCGTGGGGCGGTCTCGACATCATCTTCAACAATGCCGGTATAATGCACGCACACGACGATGACGCCGTCGGTACGCCCGAGAAGATTTGGGATCTCACCATGGATATCAACGTCAAGGGTGTATGGTTCGGTTCCAAGCACGCAGTTCTGGCCCTGCGCAGGCACAAGAAGACCAAGGGTAGCATCATCAACACGGCTTCTGTCGTCGCTCTCGTCGGCTCTGCCACCCCCCAGCTGGCATACACTGCCTCCAAGGGTGCTGTCCTCGCCATGACCCGCGAGCTAGCCATTGTCCACGCCCGCGAGGGCTTCCGCTTCAACAGCTTGTGCCCGGCACCTCTCAACACTCCTCTGCTCCAGGACTGGCTCGGCGATGATGTCCCCAAGCGCATGCGCCGCGAGATCCACTTCCCGTCTGGTCGCTTTGGCGAGGCCATCGAGCAGGCTCAGGCCGTCCTCTTCCTGGCCAGCGATGAGGCCAGCTTTGTCAATGGCCACGAGATGGTTGTCGACGGTGGAATGACCAAGGCCTACGTCACCCCCGAGGGACAGCAAACGGCCGCCCCCACCAACAATGCCCTCAAGGAGGCGCTGTAAGCGCAAGCACAGATTCCTGACGCGTCGATTATGGCTGCAGGCAAGCCGTTTGGTCCTGATTAATGACTTGAGAGGTTGTTTGGAGCATGGAGTCATGGTTTATGATTGCTTTGCTAGAGGATGCGCTGATTCCCCCAAGAACGTTGTTGCCCCCGTTTCCTTACCCACTGGCTTACGATAGACATGGCATTGCGACTTCTTTTCTGACGAATGGTTACATAGTGGATTGCAAATAGAAAGTGAGTTCTGAATTGAAAACTTGTGCAAAACCGCTCCCACAAAAACGCCTTTCTATGCTGTTCTGACTATTCAAGACAAAGTGGCTTTGCAATATCAATGAAACTGCCCCTCCGTGTTTCCATCGCCCATGCTCTTGCTTCCACTGCTGCCGCTCTGAATGGCTCCTAGAATGCCATCGATATAACTGGCACCGCTCCACTTTTGATGCGTCAAGACGTCACATCCCAGCTCCTTTTCTCTCCTTTGGACCAGATTGACATAGGCCAACATTCCGTCCTTCTTGTACTCCTTTGCGAGTTCGTTGGTGATGGTGGCTGTACTGTGAAGACCCGCCAACGAAATCAGCTGCAACACGAAGCCCTCCTTTGCAATGTCCCAGATGAAAGACTTGAGTGTCTCATCGGTGAAGCCGTGTGCCATCCAGTTGAAGGATGGAGACAGATTGTAGACGAGACCCTTATTGGGGTGTACCTGTCTAACAGCGCGGCCGAGCTTTCTGGCCACTTCGACTTGAGGATCACCAGTTTCCACCCACAGCAGGTCTGCGTAGGGGCCAAAGGCAATGGCTCGCTTGGTCGCAGCTTGCATGCCCGCGCGGAAGTGGTAAAAGCCTTCGCGCGTGCGTGGAATGTCCCAGTCAAAGTAGATTGGCTTGGTAGCATACTGGTTGGCCAGCTCGCGGCGCTTGCTGATTCCCAAGTTGTTGTTTGACTCGACTTCCTTGGTGTATGCGCTGATCTTGTCCTCGGATACTCCCTGCGCGCGCAACTGCTCGACAGCGGCCTCGTCAAAACTCACGAGCCGTGTCTTCTTGACCCACTCTGCCTCGAATGCATCGATTTCCGGACCTGGGGCACCTGCGGCTTCCATGGCTTGTAGAGTCTCTGCGAGAGGCGCAATACCCTCTTCCGCAATGCCCAGAATGAACTCGTGGTCGCGAACATCGATTGCGCTCGAAATAAGCTTTCCGCTCTCCGAGTCGGTGCGAGCTAGAACGAGATTCTCGGAGCCCATGACATCCCACTGGAAGCGAGCTGCCAGGAGCCGATTGATGTGCTCTCCCGTGGGAACCAGAACCTTGCCAGCCAGATGCCCGCACTTTTTACCGCCGTGCAGTTGATCTTCAAAGTGTACAGCGGCTGCTCCATGCTCTGCAAAGAGTTTTGCCAATTTCAGGACTGCGCTGAGCCCGCCATGTCCGGTATCACCGTCCGCGACGATGGGCCGCAGGTAGTCGACGTACGGGGTCTCTGCTCGCTGCTCGGGGGACAACTTTCTGCGCAAATCCCACTGTTTTCGGTCGTGCATCGATTGCGCCTTTGCCATGCGCTGAACCTGGTTGGGCACGGTATTGTACGGGTAATCACCGAAATCGGGAGAGACCTCGTTGGTGGAGGTAAGGACGGAGGAGCAGGCCCAGCCAGACAAGTAGAGCACTTCTTGGTGTGGTGCTTGTTGCGTCATTTGCACGGGATCTATGGCACCCATAGTATGGATCGGTTCGCCCGTGGCCAGCCTCTCCTGAACCAGGTTGAAGAGTTTCCGAGCCATGAGCGAGCTTGGGTAGCTTTGCAGCTGCGAGCCGCGCTTCGAAACTACGTCGGCTGCGGTATATGGTCTCTTGATCCCCTGGAATCGAGGACTTGCCCACCAGGCCTCGACATCTTTAATTTGTTGTTCGTAGAGAGCATCTTCGGCGGCGCCCGCCTTTTCCGCCTCGGGAAGAAGCTGAAAGGCGTCGGAGGGGAGAGCTGTCGAGACGGGCGGGTTGACTGCGGTCATTCTGGATACAGTCGTCGAGAAGAATCGTGGACGAGAGCTGATGGAGGCCGTTGTGCGCAGTGGCACGTGGGAAGCTCGGACGACTGCCCGGCGAAGCATGACGATTTATCTGAACGGCCCAAATATGATTACAAGGCAATGTGTAACAGAGGACAAACTTTTGGAGCGCGGTACTAATCAGAAGGAAGCACAAGAGGGAAGCGCTTCAAAGCTCAAAGTGGAACCCGCTGTAGAGAGTGACGACGTAGGCACCTGTAGAGTATATTCACTGCTAAAGTCCGCGGAGATCGCAAATGTCAAGCGTCAAGCAGCAGCAAAACCACAGTGTAGAATTTGGACCGTGGTTATTCCCGGTAACCTTTTGCCGATTGGCCTAACGGACTCGGCATCAGACATAGAAAACCCACATCGAGGCCCATCCATCATTGGGCAATTGCGGCCGAGTGTATGGGGAATGAGGGGATATGCCCACTAACCCGCTGCCATTTCACACTAAAAGCCCACCTGGGCAGCTTTGCCTGGTTGATATAAGTGGTGTTGACTGGTGCTGCGAACGGGCTGGTGGAAGGACCATCGTACGGCTTGTTGATGAGTGACATGTCACGGATGACCACCAGGCGGTGGAAGGCAAGGCAGGGGTTCCAACATGATGAGCCCATTCCCATATCCCCGAACCTTTCGGCGTCTTGACGCTTTCCCTCGGTTCATGGGAGACCAGGTCAGCGCCTGTAGCCGTTTCCCCTCCCCCACATGCTTGTCTCTGTAATCGCCGAGCTTCAGCATGCCGCTGGTAATGTTTTTGTTGGAATCTCTTGTCTCTGTCCTGACTGTTTGATAATTTTGTTGCTCTATCATTCTTCTGACACGAAGAAACCAATTGTTCCCAGTACTCACCGAGCTTGAGCCTGTTATTCCAATTGTCTTACAAGCAATTGAAGTTCTATACTTGACTACCATATACTCCAGCGCAATCCGCCAACCTTCCAGTTGCTCAACTTACCTCGCCCGTCCAATAGCCGAGGCCACCCGTCTTATCTATTGCGTCCCGGTATCATGGCGACACAATTGAGGGCAGCCACGCGGGCAATTGGCGCCGTTCGCGTAAGTATAACATGGTCTTGCATCCAATCTTTCATATTGCCCAGCTTCTAACTCAACGGTGTAATAGCCCCGTGTCGCTCAAGTAGCCGCGGTTCCAGTGACGCGATGTTACTCATCCTCTTCCGAGCCCGACCTGAAGGAGACCCTGAAGGAGGTCATCCCAGCCAAGCGCGAGCTCCTCAAAAAGGTCAAGGCCATGGGCTCCAAGGTTATTGGCGAGGTCAAGATTGAAAACACCATTGGCGGCATGAGGTATGGTCTTGTCCTAATCTCATTAGCCCCAACCAGAGCTGACATGTGACGTAGAGGCCTCAAGGCAATGGTATGGGAAGGTTCCGTGCTTGATGCCGACGAGGGCATTCGGTTTCACGGCCGGACGATAAAGGACTGCCAGAAGGAACTTCCAAAAGGCAAGACGGGCACTGAGATGTTGCCTGAAGCCATGTTCTGGCTACTGCTCACCGGCAAAGTCCCCTCGGTTGGCCAGGTCAGACAGTTCTCGAGAGAACTTGCTGAGCAGGCTTCGCTTCCTGACTTCGTGAACAAAATGCTGGACAACTTTCCCAAGGACCTTCATCCCATGACACAATTCGCCATGGCGGTCAGCGCCCTGAACTATACGTCCAAGTTTGCGAAAGCTTATGAGCGCGGTATCAACAAGGCAGACTACTGGGAGCCCACCTTTGACGACTCCATCAGTCTGCTTGCCAAGCTTCCCACGATCGCGGCCAAGATATACCAAAACTCGTACCGCAATGGTGGAGCCCTGCCTGCAGACGTCGATGTTGAGCAAGACTGGTCCTACAACTTTGCTGCCATGCTGGGCAAGGGGGGCAAGGAGAATGAGAACTTCCAAGACCTGCTGAGATTATACTTGGCCTTGCACGGCGATCACGAGGGTGGCAATGTCTCTGCACACACCACGCATCTTGTAGGAAGCGCCCTCAGCGACCCCTTCCTCAGCTACAGCGCCGGTCTCCAGGGTCTGGCAGGTCCCCTGCACGGTTTAGCCGCCCAGGAAGTCCTGCGATGGATTTTGCAGATGAAGGAGGCTATTCCTGCCGAGTATGGCGAGACCGAGGTCCATGACTATCTGTGGTCGACCCTGAACTCGGGTAGAGTCGTTCCGGGCTATGGTCATGCTGTACTTCGAAAGCCCGATCCTCGCTTCGAGGCCTTGATGGATTATGCCGCATCTCGACCTGAGATTGCCAAGGATCCTGTGTTCAAGCTGGTCAAGCTCAACAGCGAGGTTGCTCCAGAAGTACTCAAGAAGCACGGAAAGACCAAGAACCCGTACCCAAATGTTGACTCGAGCTCCGGTGTCCTGTTCCACCACTACGGATTCCACGAGACTCTGTATTACACTGCCACTTTTGGTGTGAGCAGAGGTCTCGGTCCCTTGGCTCAACTCATCTGGGACCGTGCTCTCGGTCTGCCAATCGAGCGACCAAAGAGCATCAACTTGGAGGGACTCCTGAAGGCATGAGGTTCCTAGATATTTGAGTTACGTGACATTATCGGCGTTAGCGCTTCTCTTGACTGAAAGACTAGACTCGCTTACACATGTATTCTTTTACTTAGCTAGTTTCTGAACACACCAGTCAATTTAGAGTCATTATTGCCCCTTCAGGTATGCCGTTCCTTGCCCGTGATGCGCAGAGGGTGAAGCCCCCAGCAATGGTCGGACTGGCCATCGTGTACATTCTGCCGGTGAAGCTTCGTATTCGCTGCCCTCCCGAGTAAACTTGACCAGGCAGCGGAACTATACCACGCAGACCACGCGCAGTTCATACATTCCCCACGATTAATACTGGTCCATAACCCGGGTACCCGTCCAAGCATCTCACCGCTGGCCAATGCTAAAAATATAAATCCAATTTACAGAATTGACTCATGTGAAGTAACATTTGTTGTCCCGGACGGAACTTCGCGTATGCGCCCTTTCGGCTACGCCAGCTGATCAGCACCAATGAGGCTAAATAGACATTTAGCCATGATTGGACGAAAAAGTATCATCACAATATTCAGAGTAAGCTCATCTGAGACTCTTTTCAGTAGTGAAATCTTTCGGAATAATTCCATGACCCTCGGAATGCCTGAAGTTGAGCTCTCTTTTTCATGGTGCTATGGTTCACGCTGCCATGTTCAAATTTAAGCACGCATATCCTGAGGAACTGACGAGAATGAATAAGCATCCGGGTTCAAAAGCAATGGGTACATCCCAAAGAGACTATATTCCAGTCAGCTGAGCCATGAGCCCACATCTTCATATATACTTAATCTATCTCGACAACGGAATTGGACAAAAATAGCATCGCGCTTGGTCCAGAGACCCGACCTAAACAGCTACCACGCCTATTCGCGATTAATTTCGTGTTGTTAGACGAGAGAGGGGAAATATTAAGGGTGGCCTTTTACAAGATTTCGGATACTTGTGATGTTCATGGCCGGTTCCATTGACACAAGAATCGAATAGCTTGTCGACGTGTTTCTCAGCCGCGTTCTATAATAAGAACGAGTTCGAGGAGCGACACAGTCTAGGCCCAAGATGTTATACGCAAAGTCCCCTTGGCTTAATTTGTGTTCATCTAATAGTCGCGGAAAACAATAACTCGCAATATCGCAGAGGACCTCGGTCGGTGCAGAGACGGCGACTGGTGAGTGACATGCTGGAGGCCCGTACTGTTTAATCTATATTCCAATATCGTGGAACAATCATGGCGCGAAGTCGCAAGTCTTTCCTGGTTTTCATCGGATCAAAGCAGCGGCCTCGGTGTGGTTTGAACAAATCACATGATATCTGCAGCGACGGCACCTAGCCGAAATACGTATAAATACGGACGAGTCCCTTCGACCTCGAATTGAAAGCAACTCTAGAAATCACCGGTGCCCAAGAAGCTCAGCGATACTCTCATCAATCCAACAAGAT
Source organism: Pestalotiopsis sp. CR013 (assembly GCA_018092615.1). NCBI lineage: Eukaryota > Fungi > Ascomycota > Sordariomycetes > Amphisphaeriales > Sporocadaceae > Pestalotiopsis > Pestalotiopsis sp. CR013. The sequence goes on from JACFXT010000012.1 coordinate 29,502, forward strand.
TCAAAAACTCTCAACTTCAAGATGAAGTTCTCTGCTGCTCTTGTCGTTCCGGCACTCGTCGCTGCCAGCCCTCTCGGCGGAGTTGGAGGCACCAATGGCGATATCCCATCCCCCGATCAGATCCAGATCATCAGCACCTCCAACTCTGGCAATGGATGTCCCCAGGGAACCATAACTACGGACATATCACCTGACCGAAGCGTAAGTAGCACCAACTAATCTTATACTTTTACCTGTACACAACATATTCTGTGTTCGAGACTTTCCACGTGGCATACTGCATACTAAGCCATGTTCAGGTGGTCACTTTCGGATTCGACGGATTCCAGACGTACATTGGCCCCGGATTCACCGCCGCGGACAAGACCAAGAACTGTCAGCTACACTTGAACCTCAAGTATCCCGGGGGCTTTCAATTCGCCATTGTTGAGTCTACCTACCACGGTTATGCCCAGCTCGACAAGGGTGTCACTGGCACTTTCTACTCGACCTACTTCTTCTCGCAGGATGCCGCAGCGACAGTAAGTCTTCCCCGCAGAATCTATTCCATGTATTGACTAATACATCATAGACCACGACTCAAACATCCATCACTGGCGGAGATACCTGGGTGAATGGGCAGGTGTACACCAAGCAAGATCAAATCCCCACCACCTCGGTGATCTGGTCTCCCTGCGGACAAACGGGAATTCTCAACATCAACAACCGCATCGCGCTCACTAGCAGCAACAGCTCTGCCTCTGGTCAGATCTCCGACGACGATGCCACCGTCGCCTTTACTCAGCAAATTCACGTCAGCTGGCAGGCATGCAAGTAAATGCAAAACAGGACCGATTGCCTGTGGAGAGATACGTGAGGGGAGAGCTTGCCAAGTCTGTTGTCATGTCGATCCTAGACATGTCAGCATGGCGGTATTTGCAATCCATGCGAGGTTCTGGCCATTCTTCTTCTTTTCATACTGCTTCGGGACTATCTCATTTCCTGTGTCATATCAATCTAGCCGGGGGAATAGCGTAACTCAATCAAGCCGTCTCAACAATGCTGCCGAGTCCCAATGAGTGTCATATATCACGTTTCTTCAAATTACAGATCCACGGATGACCCCAATTTCTCCACATGTCATGCAAGGAAAGCTGGCGCCACCAAGGTTTCTTAGAAGAAGAGCTATTGGATATGCACGGTGCTGGATCAAACGTGTTGCATGCGGGGTTGACAGTTCAATATTGTGACACAGGTATAAAACTGCTGCCAGTATGATGTCCTTGCCGCCTCGCCATCAGCCTGTGTATTCAGTCTCATTACCTATCTGTGATGACCGCCCTGCTCCGGCCCGGCATCGAAACAACAAACCGTCGACGGCAGTCAAAAGTCTACTCCGGCGCGATCCCACAATATGACTGTCGACGGTAACATTGCCGAGTACGATTTCATCGTGTGCGGGTCAGTTTTGCCGAAACCTGTGAGCTTTTTTATAACTAAAAATGTGCAGAGGAGGCACATCAGGCTGTGTCATTGCAGGAAGACTTGCAGAGTATCCAGACATCAACATACTCGTTATTGAGGCTGGACAGCATAATGAGAATCTGGAGAACACCAGAATGGCAGGAGGGTAAGTCGAGTTTTGCCTTGCAAGCGATCCGGCTGCTTAGGAAGCTGAATTCTTATAGATGGTCTCAGCTGCTTGACAAGGAGACGGACTGGAACATTGTCTCCAATAAAGGGGCTGGAATACTTGGTCGACAAGTGAAGCTCAGCCGCGGAAAGTATCTTGGCGGTTGCTCAGGCTGTAATGGTACACTCTGCGTTCGTGGTGCGAAACAGGATTTTGACGACTGGGGACTCGAGGGCTGGAGCGGTGAGGAGTTTTTCGAGTACATAAAAAAGGTAAACGGCCCTAGCATCAGGCACCAGTTTCTCGTTGGACAAGACTGACACCATGCGCAGGCTGAAAACTTCCACCCAAAGCCGTGGTTCAAGTCGGACAAGAGCTTACACGGGCATGATGGTCCACTGCATTTGGAACCTCACGATCTAGCGCCAATCTCCGAGCTCGTTCTTGCGTCCATGGTGTCTTCTGGGTTGCCGCAAGACGATGACATGTTCTCTCACGGAACCAATCCGCATGGCTGTGGGCATGTCCTCAGGACTGTGCACCAGGGCGTACGTACGACGGGCGCCGATTTCATCACCAATGACCAATCGAAACCCAGCATCACAATCCTGACCGAAACCCACGTAGACAAAGTGTTATGCGAGCGCACAGTCTCTGGAGAGCTATGTGCTACAGGTGTCAGAGTCATCAAACCCGATGGCAATACGGCTGAAATTCACGCCAAAAAGGAGGTTATCATCAGCGGAGGAGCCTACTGCAGTCCCACCATTCTCAACCGATCAGGACTGGGTCGCCGAGAGGATCTCGAGCAGCTTGGTATCGAGGTCTTGGTCGATCTGCCGGGCGTAGGTCAGAACCTCATGGACCACGTGATTGCCTTCATGTTTTACGAGACTGAGCAAGAAGGACTGACCAGTGATCATCTGATCTACCATGGCGATGCCGCCGCCTCCTCCTACAAGCTCTGGAAAGACACCAAGACGGGATTCCTGTCGACATTTCCATTTGGCGCCTTTGCCTATGCGCGACTTGACGATCGTTTGAGCGATTCTGACCTGTGGACATCGGCCCCAAGAAAACCAGGCCGCGATCCCATGGGTCTGACGCCTCGGCAGCCGAACATTGAAATTTGGAACACGGAATGCTATGGTGGTCCAAAGCAGTACGCCCAGTTTCCAATTGACCACAAGCATGCATTCGCTGTCGTTGCCGAGCTGTTTGCACCTCGTTCTCGTGGTCATGTCAAATTGAAAAGTACAGACCCACTCGACACGCCGGAAGTTGATTGCGGCTATCTCACTGATCCTTTGGACCTCGAAGTCCTGGCGGAAGGCTGTAAGCTCGCCAACGAGATCATCACGAAAGGCAGCGCAACCAAGAACATCGTCAAGGGATCATGGCCACCGAATCTGAAGCATCATGAATACACCACGAGAGAAGAGTGGAAACCCTACATTCGTGAGAATGCTACAACATGTAAGTGCCTAGGTTCTTGACTTGTATGCGCTCCTGTGATACTGATTCTCACAGGCTACCATGCTTCCGGTACTTGCGCAATGGGAAAAGCAGGCGATCCCGCTGCAGTCGTGGACGAGAAGCTGTTCGTGAAAGGCGTGAAAGGCCTGCGAGTGGCGGACTGCAGTGTTATGCCAGTGCTTCATGGTGGACATACACAGATGCCTGCATATGGGATTGGCGAGAAATGTGCAGACTTGATCAAGGCACACTGGACGGACCTAGCAATTGCGAAGTGAAGATTTGCGGTGAAGGGGGCCTCGGAGACATTTCCGCACACATTCAAGTATAAACATTCGTACGAAGTAATCTTTGGAATGGCTCTGTATTGCTGAGCGTGCAAACAATGTTGGTGTTGATGTCTACACTCTATAATTCGGTGAAATGGCTCGGCGCTTCGGCCTTGATTAGCGACACCGAAATTACAGCACTGCCCGGAACGAGCATAGCGGTAGCCACCGGCGAGGAAGAATCCCATCACAAGTCGCCGAATGACTCAGACGGCCTGGCTATAATCAATTTGACACTGGCTACTCCCGATATATCTCATTTTTGTGCTGACCGCATCAATTAGGGTAGAGTAGATTGCAGGATAGAAGCGAAACAAGCTTTCGGCTTCGCGAGATGGCTTTCGATAGCGAGCTTTTAGCGCTCCGGGCGGGAGCTAAGGCAGCCTCCGGCGCGGTCCGGGTGAGTAAATAGACCCAACATCCAGGCACCCCGCAACTCCTTCTGAGGCTGAGTTGGAGTGCTAAATGAACCAGAATTGCAATGGATATAAACCTCTATTCGCAACATTGTTATGAGCAGGTTCTCAACACTGTCGTCACTCATTTATTTCTTCCAGCTCTTGTACAGCATATTTCACGGTCCTAAACATACAATTCCATCTTGTCAATCTGCGATCATGCCTCAATCGACTGTCTTGATCATTGGCTGTGGCATCGCAGGACCCATCCTCGCGTTACTCCTCCAGGCTAAAGGTTACCATCCGGTTGTATTTGAGAAAGTTCGACAACTTGGCGATGCCGGCGCTTCCTTGATGCTCATGCCGAATGGCTTAAAGGTTCTCAATATGGTTGGGCTGGCGGAAGACATCTACACATCATCATTCCCTTTGCAAACGTTCGAAGACTTTTCCGCATCCGGCGAACCACTGGGCTCGTCAACACTGCCCTCCACATTTCAGGAGAAATACGGCCAGAGGGCTGTGGGAGTGAAGAGGACCTGGTTGAATTTGACCTTGAAGAACCGAATGTTGGCGAGCGGCATTGAGCTACGGGAGGGCTGGGAGCTCAACAGTATCGAGGAGGATGCCCACTCTGTCACCGCAACCTTTACCAATGGCGAAAAGGTCCAAGGCCTCTTTCTGATCGGATGTGATGGGATCAAGGCCGCGTCGAGGATAGCCTTGCTGAAACGAAAATCGGTTCAACAGCCCACGCCAAATTTCACCGGTCTCACCCAAACTTCTGGCATATCACCAGTCCCACACAACCTCGACGTCTCGTCCTTGCGCAATTGGTTCGGCGAAGGCGTACACTTTATATCCTATCCCGTCTCTCGTGATCGTATCTCGTGGGCAGTCACTTTGCCACAGACTGGCGAAAGTCCAGAATCCTGGCGGCTGTACAAGGACCAAGATATGCACCTGCTCAAAGACGAGCTCACTGGAGTGCTACAAGGATTCGAACCGAGTATCCTGAATCTGGTGCAATCAGCAGAGAGACTTTTGAGATTTGGCTTGTGCGACAGGAGAACATTGGATGTCGACGAATGGTACTCCTCACGCGTGGTCCTGGCGGGCGATGCTGCACATCCCACAAGTCCGCATCTCGGACAAGGTGCCAACCAGGCGCTGGAGGATTGTTTCCATCTGAGCCAAGCTCTGCCAGATCTCACAGATCCAAATATGTCAGTCGAAAAGGTTAATCTCCAGTCCATATTTCAGCAATATGCGCAGAAGCGGCAGCCACGAACAGCAGCTCTTGTCAAAGGCGCCAGAGCTGCGGGTGAGAAACGGGTAGTCACAACAGGGACTAAAGACTGTGAGAGTCGAAACCAGCGGGTCAAGGCAGAGTGGCTGGATACTGTCGCCGTGGAGGCCAAATTTGACAGTCTCTGCAGAGAACCCTTCGAGATACATTCTTAGAAGATTCTTCGACGAGTTTGCCAAGCTGGCGATAACGGCACGAGCCGCAGGGAACCGAACAATCCGCACTGACTACTGCAAGTACGTCTTCAACCACACAGACAGAAATCTTGGGCATGCACAACATGCCTGGATCCGAGCGCAGGTGGACAATACGCATGTGCCTGAAGAACGTGCGGGGTGCGTATTAGTTTGACAGTTCGTACTCGCAGGGGCGACTGGTTACATGCAGTCATTTTACCCAAAGCTGGGCGTGTGTGACAGGTTCGCCAAGAGTTGATCGCAGGAATCACAGAAATGAGCCGAGGCTTCCTATCTAGTTGGCAACAATTGCGTGCGTCACCCATGATGGATGTGCACTGTCATCAACCATGCTGTCTTACGATGCCACATGGGTATACAAGTGATTTCCTATAGAAGACAGCGTTGGTATACGGGAAATGATATACAAAGTACCATATCGTTCCCCTTTATTGTGCAGCGACAAGATCAATAGCCTGTAAGATATATGGGCCCGGACTTTTGATATTTGCCTCCGGCGTCCAAGCAACAACCTTAGTCGGAAAGTTTCTTGGTGTTGAAGTGCCGAACGTGCTCAACGGCCGGGTTCGAGTTGCCGCATGTGCCCGCACCCACCAATGCATCTTCGCCGACTCCACCGAATACTGCCTGCAGCTAAGAACCGTTGCATTGTCCAATTAGTGTAGGGTCGGCAGCAGGCTTATTGAAGTCCTGGCGGGGACCATGCCCCGGGTTTCGTTGTGGAACCAAACGTCAATGCGACTGGCTGCTCGACAAGGTATAAAGGTGACCCGCCATGCCGAATCCGTGTATAATCTCCGTCGCCGCCCAGCAGAAAGCTGGAGTTCGGCCCACCTGACGACTCGGATGTGGGTAGCATCCCGATAATCAACTCGGAAGCTGGCAAGGCTCAACTGCAACACTCATGATGATCTTCGTTCGGCACATAACGCCTTCAGGTCCAGATAGGAGGCGGCCTCGCTTCCAGCTGAGCGATGTTACGCTGCCAACATGGATCCAGACCCTGTCGCCGCATGGCATACCATCTCGCGAAGCGATAGGCACCCCGGACTGGCCAAATGCAACACCACTCACGAGGTCCTCACCAATATGATCATGCATCGCAACATTATGGAAGCCCGACGATGTGGTCCTCTGCTCGAGTCGGGAAACCACGGCGCAGATCGGTAGTATTGTTATATAAAGGCACCCTCGAGGCCATCTCGATACTTGCGAGGAGGAGACGCACATCATCGCACTTCGGCATCAGACCACCCACATTCATTCGCCATGCGTGCGCATTCTTTCTTTGGCCTCTTGGCCTCGCTTTCTCCTCTCGCCCTGGCTGAGGACCTTACCGGCTACGAATATGTCGTCGTCGGCTCGGGAGCCGGTGGAGGCCCCGTAGCTGCACGACTGGCTCTGGCCGGCCACAAGACGCTTCTCCTCGAAGCCGGTGATGACCAGGGAGCCAACGTCAACTACACCGTGCCGGCTTACAACGCCAAGGTGTCCGAGGATGAGAAGGTCGCTTGGAACTTCTTCGTCCGCCACTATGCCGATGACGAGCAGCAGGCAAGAGACTGGAAGACCAGCTACGACACCCCCGACGGCGATGTCTACACTGGACTCGACCCTCCCGAGGGCTCCGTCATGAAGGGAACACTGTACCCCCGAACTGGAACCCTCGGAGGCTGCACTGCCCACAATGCCCTCATTGCCGTGTACCCCCACCAATCGGATTTCGAGTACATTGCGAACCTCACCGGCGACTCTTCCTGGTCGCCCTCCAACATGCGCACCTACTTTGAGAAGCTCGAGAAGAACCAGTACCTTCTCGCTGGTGTCGAGGGCCACGGCTACAACGGCTGGCTCGAGACCGAGACTGCGCCCCTCTCCATTGTTCTCGAGGATACCCAGCTCTTGTCAATGCTTACTGGCGGAGCCTGGGCTCTTGGAAACCTGACTGGCGGTTTAATCGATCTCACCACCCTCATTGCTGGTGATGCAAACGCCGACACTCTGGCTCGCGACCAAGACCCCGGTTACTACCAGATTCCCCTGAGCACCAACGACGCTCACCGCACTGGCGCTCGCGAGTTCGTCGTTGCTGTTCGTGATGCCGTCAACGACGACGGCACCAAGGCCTACCCTCTGGACGTTAGACTGAACTGCCACGTTACCAAGGTCGTCTTTGACAACAGCACCTCGCCTCCTACTGCAACTGGAGTCGAGTTCCTGGATGGTGAGCACTTATACAGTGCCAGTCCTCTGAGCGGAGGCTCCGGTACTGCCGGATCTGCCACTGCATCGCGCGAGGTCATCGTTGCTGGTGGCGTCTACAACTCTCCCCAGCTCCTGAAGCTTTCTGGTGTTGGTCCTCGTGACGAGCTCGAGTCCTTTGGAATCGATGTCGTCGCTGACCTTCCCGGTGTCGGAACCAACCTGCAGGATCACTACGAGATCTCCGTCAATGCCAAGGTGCCCACCAACTGGACCGCTTTTGACGGCTGCACCTGGAGCTTCGACGGAGAGTACGACGAGTGCTTGGACCGCTGGAACACTTCCATCCTCGGCGACCGTGGCACCTACTCTTCTGCTGGCTTGGCCGCTACCATGCTGTACAAGAGTACCGTCACTGAAGACGACAGCTTTGATGTCTTCTGCTTCGGTGGCCCCGTCAACTTCCGTGGATATTTCCCCAATTACAGCTACAACGCCACCAAGCTCCATGACTGGTTCTCGTGGGCCATTCTCAAGGCGCACCCCCGTAACAGAGCCGGCAGCGTCACTCTGAGGAGCTCCGACCCTCTCGACATGCCCGAGATTGTCTTCAACTACTTCCAGGATGGAGCCGATGATGATTTGCAGGCTCTGTACGAGGCCATTGAGCTTGCCCGAGATGCATATGACCGCCAGCTCGTGCCCACCATCGAGTCGCTGCCTGGCAACGAGACTGACACGGAAGAGGCCGTGAAGCAGTACGTTCGGGATGGTGCTTGGGGCCACCACGCCTCGTCGACGTGCCCCATTGGCACTGATGATGATGAGTATGCCGTCTTGGACTCGGAGTTCCGCGTGAGGGGAGTCAGTGGCCTGCGTGTCGTGGACGCATCGGTTTACCCGCGCATTCCCGGTACATTCACTGCAGTTTCGACCTACATGGTCGGCGAGAAGGCTGCAGATGTCATTTTGGCTGGATTGAACGCTACCAGCACTGCCAACACTACTTTGACAAGATCGTAAATAGTGATTTCTAGTATATCTCGAACAGGAATATAACCAGTGAACTACAAGAACCAATTCTACCTATCCGTACTGGACTTTCCAAATGCATTGAAGGTTCCGACTGAGTGACGGACGAATGTTAGCCTAGCTTCCTCACGGTGATTTGGCGTTTTCACTATCCCAAGATTTGAGCGTCGCTTGCGGACGCGGATCGTCAAGTTGGCCGCGGGAATTTCATCGCTGGACGACTGAGACCGGGACTTTGCTCAAATATCATGACCTAATATCTGCTCTAATGAAACAATTGAACTGGTTAATTCACGCCAACGAAGTCTGTCAAGTTGCTGAACTTGTCAAACAAGAAACACGATTAAGAGCCAGACTAGCTGAGCCGAGATCAAGGACTAATGTAGGTGATGGATTAGCTGAATTACCTTGAAGCGCTCTGACAGCAATCGAGAGTCGAGTTGATCTCTTCTTGGCAGGCCTCAAGCAGTTTCAGTGAATATACAAGATATCCCGTAAGAATGAGTATATATCAAGATTGCGTTTGCAATCAAAGCATTGTTTGAGAACAAATTGAGGCCTCCATGGCCATGCATACTGCCCACTTGTGCACTGTTATGTTGGAGCCCGGAGAGTTTACACCGTTGCCAACATCCAAGCTTTCCCTGCGGTGCCGCACGTCTAGCGGGGGAATAGTAATCGCTCAAAGCAAGACTCGAATCTAAGACTTGAATGATGTAGTCAATCTGGGATTGAGTTTCTTAGCCTTGACCAGCCAACAGGACGCGGCTGGCAATCGTGATTTCAGCCCTGAAGGGCCATGGTGTGATTGAGCCGACTGATCCTGGGCATAAAGTGCTGTTTACAAATGACGTGTTCCAACGACGAGCTGAACTCTAATACAGCTTTGACTTGTAGAGTTACGATGATAACAGGCTGGTTTCCAAAGCTTGATCTCACGTCGGCTGAACGTCACTAATCTGAAAAGCCAGAATCACGTACGACATACTGCATCGGCGGTCGCATTAGACGAACTCAACATGAGAGACCCGTTGGATTCAAATAGAGGTGGATGTTGATGCGTTTCTCTTCGTATTTGCCCTTTCTCACTATCCTGTCGCCTAGGAGACTTGAGATTCACACGTAATATTAAGCAAATCAATACCAGCATCATGGCCGACTCCGGATATGTTGTGATGCCTATCAAGTCCGAGGGGACTCAGCACTCTGGGCAAATGTCTGGCCAAAATGCGGCAAACGGTTCGTTCCTCATAGTCTTGTAGGAGTGTGGCTACTGACATTGCGTGCATCGCAACAGCTGCTGCTGCAGCGGAGCAATCGCTGCGCCAGTCTTCCGGTTCTCAGTACGACAGCAATCTTCGCCACAACATGCCTTCCAGCTCCCAGCTTGACAACAATCTTCGTCATATAGCTGCGCAAGACCCAAACGCCAACTATCTTGGCACAGGATCCAACATGAGCCACCTTCAGGGAGCAGGCAACTTGCGCAATGATCATGCGTACCGCCAGCAGACCATGTATGACGACCATGCCGGACCGTTGAAGAAGGCTTTTGGTATGTAAGGTGTCAACTCTTACACGTAAATGTCATCTAACGGTCTTTGTATAGCTCACACCGACAGCCTCTACAAGTATCTCAATGTAGGTGTCCTGCTGTCCTGCTCGAGCCTGCTCGACTAACTTTGAACTAGTGGGAGAATCCTCTGCGTACCGTTGGATCTTATTTCTCGGCAGCAAGCTTCTTACTTGCTCTGCACTACTTCCCACTCACTCAGTTGACCCTGAAGGCTGCTGCAACCGTTCTCGGAGGCGAGTATTTTGATTATCATCAAACGATCTACCTGTATTGACTCAGGATATAGTCATGTCTGTCGCATCATTTGCCGGCCAGTCATTCAACACAAACATCAACGCCAACCCCAGGGCTCCGCGTGAACGCCGAACGTACACGACGGTTCCAGAGACGACTTTGAACGCGACCTTGCGGGATGTCCACGACTTTGTCCAATATGCCGTCGTTGAAGCGCAGAGGATCCTCTTTGGCGAAGATGCTTCCAAAACTCTTGCTGTAAGTAATTACACAACACTTAGTGTAGTGTGGCAAGACTGACAGAAGCAGGCATTTGCTGTCACAACTGGCCTGTACTGGCTCATTAAGATCCTATCTCCCTTTGGGCTTGCTCTTGTTGGCTTGACATCCGTCTATATCGGTACCTTGATTGCTTCACCCCGTGGTCGTGCCGCCACTCGCGAGGCGGGTAGGCGTGCCAGCGATGTGACCAATGCGGCCGCGCAAAGAGGCAAGGCACTTGCTAGAAGCAGCAAGAAGCAGGCCGCCGACATGTCAACTCAAGCTTCACAGGCTGCTTCAAACGCCTCACAAAACATTTCCGACTCGGTGAGCAGTGGTACTAGAACTGCGGCCGATTCCGTCAGCAGCGGTACAAAGAGCGCAGTCAACACGGTCAGCAGCGGTACAAGCAGTGCTGCCGATGCCATCAGCAGTGGGACAAGAAGCGCTGCCGATACTGTCAGTTCTGGTACGAGAAATGCGGCCGACAGCATCACCAGCGGTTCGAAGAGTGCTGCAAACACAGTTAGCAGTGGTACTAGTAGTGCTGCCGATACCGTGAGCAGTGGCACCAGGAGTGCGTCCAACTCGATTGGTAGCAGCACTAGGAATACTGTCACCAGTCTACGTCAAAAGTTGGGTCTTGGAGGATCCAGCAACACCACTCAAGATACTGGCACCACCACAAGGAACACCTCGGATCTGTCCTCTACTGGTGTTTCGAGTGGTATGTCACTTGGTACGCCCCAATCGGATCTGTCTTCACACAGGACTGTCGCCTCCGACATTCGACAGCCTGGTGGCGTCAAATCTGCCAGGATCGTAGATCCATCACTCAGCGACACCAGCAACTACACTACCAGCACGATCCTCGGAGAAGGCGACGAGAGTTACAGAACTTCAGGTTTACACACGACTCAAACTGTTCCCCGAACCGATGTTGGAATGGGTCAGTCAACCACGAATGACGAGACAGGATACGCCACCATCATGGAACCATACATTGGAAGCTCGCGCAATCCCACTACTGCGACTGACAACTCGATGCACACTTTGCGTCAGGGACTCGATACTAATAACCCGTTCCTCGACAACGCTGGCCTAGGAACTACGGGCGGAAGTACTGGAGAGACACTGACCGAGAGGAAGGCTAGGGAGCTCCGAGCGGCCAAGCATGCTCAAGGAGTGTCAGTTGGCAGGACGGATATTTAGGTCTGGCCTTGGTCACATTTGTCACATACGATAATTTATGCGATGTTTCATAGTGAACTGTTTACCTGGTATAATAGCTGAGTCGAGATGGGATATCTGCCAGCGGACATTCGTTCTGGATGTGTGGTTCAGATCAGCCTCCTGGACTTGGAGATAGTTGATTGAAGTAATCAAATCTAAGTTCCAATGGGTCAGTACATTCATCGAGATTTTAGTCAACCGTGGCAAGTGTTTCGCAGCTCCTGCACGTAAGTGTTAATGTGACTTTCTCAACCCAACAGCCACGACGGATTGTTGTTATGCAGTCCAAAACTCAACCTGGGACTCCTCCAACAGCTAGTATGATTCGTGTGGACTGCTTCTGTTCGTACTGCTGCCCAAATGAGGGCATGTAACTTTAGTTTTCCCCGCGCTGACCTCGGATCTGCGGGAGCGTAACTGCGGGGATGGACATGATCACAAGATAGACTTTGCCTGTTTCGCAGCTAAAAGTGCACTGAATTTTGTAAAGTGAATGAATGCGATACTGCCGACGTTGCTTTTCTGTACAAATCGCGACAATGAGAGCACTTCGATACTACGGCAAGGGAGATATCCGCCTCGAGCAGGTCGAAGAACCGCAAGTCCGTTCAGGCTGGGTAAAAGTTGGTACCCAACCATGATTACATCGCAAATGGTCACTCAACCTCTGAATAGGTCAAACCAGCATTTGTTGGCATCTGTGGGACAGATTTACACGAGTACTTGGGAGGAAACAACTTGATACCAAAGCCTGGCCATCCTCATCCCATTACTCAAGAGACGTCACCTGTGACTTTGGGTCATGAGTTCAGCGGGATCGTTGAGGAGGCAGGAGACGATGTTTCAGACTTGAATCCGGGCCAGAGGGTCTGTATCCAGCCTACAATCTACTGCAATGATTGCGACTCCTGTCAAAGAGATATGCACAATGCGTGTACTAGGAACGGATTCATTGGACTCAGCGGTCAGTCATATACACTCGAGGTCTGCTTTGACTGACAATTGTAGGCTGGGGTGGAGGTCTTGCTGATTACATTCTCGTCCCGAGATCGGCAGTGTGGAAGCTGCCCGATAATGTTTCTCTCGAGTTTGGAGGTGAGTTTGGGTCGAGGAACAGTTCGTCTTCTTGTCTGACAGCCCAGCTCTTGTCGAACCGCTGGCAGTCGGGTTTCATGCCGTCAGTATCGCCCCCGTGGTGCACCCGATTGCATCTAGTACAGCCATTCTTATCCTCGGAGGTGGGCCGATTGGGCTCTCCGTTATTCAAGCCGTGCTCGCTCAAGCTAGCTCATCATCCGATCCTCCGCTCATCATTGTATCGGAGCCCTCGAGAGCTCGGCAGGCATTTGCCCTGAACTTTGGAGCGCAGCATGTGGTAGATCCGCTCAAACAGGATCTCGTAACAGAGGTTCGAAATCTGACGGGCGGGCGAGGGTGCGACATTGTTCTGGACGCGGCGGGAGTACAAACGGGTCTCGACGAGGCAATGAGATGCCTACGAGCAGGCGGTACAGTTGTCAATATTGCAGTCTGGGAGAAGCGAGCGACATTGGAGATGAACGAGCTGACCTTTAGGGAGAGGACTTATATCGGCTGTGCGACGTATACCAATCAGGACTTTGGCCGCGTCCTGCAAGCCATTTCAAAAGGCAGGATCAATCCGGGGGCAATGATCACGCGAATGATTGATATCGAGGATATTGAGGAAAAGGGATTTCGAGCTTTGATCGAGGAAAAGGATACACAGGTCAAGATCATGGTGGACATGGGTAGAGGAAGGCGCAAAGATAGCGCTGTAGTCGTTCCTGTTGAGAGTTCTGCAGGCGCATGACCTGGAGCAATCAAGATCGTCACAGTGGTTTGTCAGGATTTTGAGCGCATCAGACAAACAGAGTAATAGGCTTAGCAACCGGAGTGATTCGAAAAACTGCACGCAGAATTGGCTGAGAGAGCATCGTGTAATACGCACATTGATGGCCTAGCGCATCGCTTATGAATTCATGCATCAAACCGAAAAGCTCATTCGACATTAGAAAATCTCACTTGAGTTACACAAGTCTATATCTACTCTACATGAGGGTTCCCTTGTTTTGCTTCCTGTCAACATTGTAATTCTTCCAAATAGCAATAGCTGGGATAGCCAACACCAAGACACAGGTAGCAGATATCGAGTTCATCTTTTGGCTCTGTCCCCAGGCGTAGTTGATGGCATCGCGGGTCTCGGAGCCAACTGGGTACAGCAATTGGGTCGAGGAGCCACCAGCATAAATCTCGGTCCAGTTGCCTGCAGTTTCGGCAGGCAGACGGCTGATTAGCGCCTTGGGGAATGTGTTGGTATAAATGGCGGCCGTAACAGCGGAACCAATAGAGCCGCCAAGACCCGAACACAAGCCGAGCATGGCAAGCATCATGGGTACACCGTCACGGTCGGCGGCAGCCATGACAGCCATGTCCTCGCCGATAACCAGAGTACCACCGGCGAAAGCGATAAAGAGCTGGCACATGACGATAAAGCCGATATTTGCGTCCTCTCCACGGAAATGAATCATGAGACCAGCTCCAAGAATCATCAGCGGAAGGCCAAAGAACAAGCAGGCGTACTTGAAGTGCTTGGTCCAACGGATGTAAAAACCAAAGAGGACACCCCAGAAGCAGGAGCCAATGTTGTAAATGTTGGTCATGTAACTCGTGTTGGCGATGCTCAAATCGTAGACGATCTGGATAAAGTAGTAGAAATAGGTATCCCAGCTGTAGAAGCTGTAGTAGAGGATGGCGGACAGACTGCAAGCGCCCAATACAGTTCGCTTCTTGAACAGCTCCCACCGGATAAAGTGAGATCTGGTGCCGTACTTTTCCCAAGCAGCAAAGGCGAAGAAGAGGCTGAAGCCAATGACGACCATGGCAATAAAGGTTGCGGACTGGTAGCCGGTGCGACCATAGCTGCTCAAGCTAAAGGGCAGCAAAAAGAGGACAAATGCAGCCATGAGGAGACAAGCACCGAAAATATCGAATTCGAGAAAGTAGTACTTGATTGACTGCATGGTAGTGCGACCGCTGGGAGTTCTCGTGAATAGACCCTGCTTGGCGGCCTTGAGCTGGAAGAACTGAGGCGGGCATGTTAGTTTTGTGAGCAGAGTCCGGTGATTCAGCGGGACATACCTTGAAGATGATGGCCAACGGGGTAAATGTACAAAACATGATGGCAGCAAACACGCCAATGGTCACTCTCCATGAGGTCATGGTGAGGAAAGACTGGGCAGCGAGTGGTCCCGTAAAGGCTGTGCAGATGAATGGCGTGCCAACAAAAGCGAATGCAAAGGCACGATTCTTCAGCCCAGAGGTATCGGCGACAAACACGTCCATGATGAAGTAGACAGCGTCGTAGCCGATCCAGTACAAAACATAGCCGGCAGCGAATCCGTTGGCATCATTGCAAGTGGCAATGACAATGATACCGAGGAGGTATACTGCCTCGAAGACCAGGAAACCCTCGGCACGACCCCACAAGTTGAGCATCTTTGCAATGGGCAGCTTCAAGACGCTTCCGATGATGGCGGACAAGATGTATGCCGTGGTGATTTCCGGGGCCGAGGAGAATTCCGAGTAGGCCAAATACATGACATTGCTCAGAATGGACTGCTGGAGAGCGAGCATGAAGAAGCAGACCCAGATCCTGATTGTGTGAGTACAAGATGAACAACTTTTCGACTGTTTGAACTCACCATCCATAAGTTGCCAAGACTGCAGACCGAGACCACACGAGAGCCGCTGCCTCGGCTTTGCGCTGACCGATCTGGGCGTCTGCAGTGACGGAATCGGGATGCTCGTCAATCTCAATTTCGTTTCTCTCCTCGAGGCTGAGGCGGCCCGAGTCGTTGGCGCCCGAGACGTTGGTAGTGCCCGTCTTCTCATCAGCATCTGGCACTCCGGCGGTCGCAATGCCGTGAGCCACGCGACCGTCCTTGCGGCCTCGGATCATGTCGAGGACGGCAGGCATCCTGGAGAATTATCGAGGCACAATAATAGTAAAGACTGTTAATGATGCACGGCGTAGATGCAGGAGTGAAACAGCGGCACGGGGACCACGCCGTGTTATAAGTTGGCGGCAAATGGGATCCCAGGGCACCACGGTTCCCTCGAAGCGGATTGCTGCAGACACCAGAAACTATTTCCCACAGCTTCGGCGCCCCCCACTTATCGATCCACCTCTTGGCGACCGGGTCGTGGCCCACTTTGCTGTAAGTGGGCAAGTCGACATGCTAAAAAGATCTGATAAAAGTCCGCGGACCCTGCCAAATGTTTCTCTTGGATTTGGTTGGTCGTTCTCCGAGAGACAATCCAGGAGGGACCAAGGACGGACCGTAAATCTCTGCCCACTTGGATGGCCTGATTAAGAGCGAAAAAATCTGTTTCGCCTCGAATTGGAAATCTAAACGCGCACCACGGAGGCCCGGCGTGGTATTACTGTCCAGTAGTATTTATCGTGCCCGGCTATCGGTTACGTTGCAAGCCTTATAGGCTCACTGGCTGTCAGCACGTTGCACAATTGCTAAATGATAGCGAGTGGCCGGGTGGCCTCAGCGTTGCCACAATCTCAAACTAGAGGTCGATCATTACGATCACGTTGGTACTAAAAATAAGCACCCTTTTCCATGACTTATGACCATGCTTGCGCGCATTTCGAGATCCGTCAAACACAAATTGAACTGTGCACATTTCTATTTCCATGCTCAACGGGTCTGGCAGACTGAGGATCTCCGGCGATGCTTATCAGATCCGGAAATGCTACCGTCTTCTAGTACAGCCTGGGCCCTGTGGGTTGCACGAGCGCTGCCAAACTCCACTAATCAGATGCAGTAGGCGCCGGGCGGTCGCCTGGTGATGGATCTTGTTATTAGTGTACCGAGGCACCGGGAATGTGAACAATGGGCACGAGTACACGAGGCTCTGTTCAAGTACAGTGATCTAGGGAAATCTTGTTGGCTTGGGTTTTCGATAGTCATTCTCGTTTGAACAAAGTCTGTCGGCACGCCCGAAATGTATAAACGACCTGGGTGTACAGAGTATATCACGTAGTTGCTGGCTCCGCGGCCGTCGGGCCACCTGGACCCATCATCCTTTAGTAAACAATTGCAGGGACACTCTCTCCGACACCATGGGCTACGTATACTAGGACGAATGCGAAAATTATTCATTTTCCTCCCGGGCTATTGGCAAATGAGTACCCGTTGTGACCCGTTAGTTGCTAGGTTTGATCGGGACCGAAAGGAACAGAAAAAGGTAGCCATCACCGCTGCCATGTCCACACGGCCATGAAGGATTGACAACCTGGAACATTATACAAGGGTTCGCAGCGACGTCGGCCGCTGCACAAAATCACTGCAAAGCTCATACGGGCGGCCCAGATTCAGTGGGACTTCGGACAGTCACCCGAATATCCATGTCATGATCTAATCTGATAAGCCTACCTCCAGATCTAATCTGATTCTTCCATTGCGCATGCGAGAGGCACAGGAACGTTGCCAAGCACAATACTGATTGATGACTTGAAGATGGAGCCTCCAGTCTGGATCATTGCAAGCATTGCAAAGTGCTTTTCCTGGAGCTTCTTGCCGAAATGCACTGTGGCTTCTACTGGTCTGTTAATAGGTGGTCTTTTGGGCTCATAATTAAGTCTGCGATGGCTCCGTGAGCGGGAAGTGCTGCCAATTCACGCATCAACTCTAGTGGCCCCCAGCGCTGAGTCCCTCTCCAAGGCTCTCACGTCATTAATGATCGCCCGGAACTTCTTCTGCAATCATCATTTTACCATAGCGCACATCTTCTGCAGCTTCAATTCCTGAAACAGTCGATTTCCTTCGCTGATGAAAGTGCCATCTTCTACACTTCGTTGAGATCACAATCTCTCTCGTTACATTCGGCATGAGCCAAGGTAAGCATCATGGCCATGTTCCGACACTACTGGCCCAGAGACGATTTAGACTGGCCGAGCCCAGGTAACCCCGAGATAAATGACCTTACTACCACTCTGGTACCTTATGTCGCAAATACATCTCATATAGGAACATCTCTGGACGAAAGCATGAACTAAAAGCTGACTAGCTAGTTTATACTAGATTTCCGACCCGGCCCTCATGATTGCCAGCATGAGCTTCTCGAAATGTCATGCCATATATATACCACGAGCACTCAGTCAACGACCCTGATTGATCGGCCAAGCAAGAGACGAGGGCCTTAATGAATTGAGAAACGTAGTCCTGTCGTCATGGATGTCGAACCGACAAAGTGGTATCTCTCGGTACATCTGGGGACAGCATGGCTGATGAGTGTCCAGAAAAGAATGGGATCGGAGACACAGGCTATCCAGGTTCGATATTAGTCCTGGACCACCCTGTCAGCATTTGCTCGAACAGATGCTACAAGACTGCCCAGATTGTTTCACTCGATCGGAGCGAACCTGATGGATTGACAAGACCATCAGATTCGGCCTGTAGAATGGATCATCTGAGTAAGACACGCAAGACAGGGACACAATCATTGCCCGTTTCTCCGCAAAAGGGGCAGATAAGTCAACTGCGCTCCGTTTCATTTTGCACAATTATCATCCGACATTGATTGCATATCATTTGTCCGACGCAGAGCTGTTCTCAAGTGTCCTGCCCACTGACTAGTGGAATAAATCGTTTCGCTTGCAAATAAACTAAGTATGCGACATATTGAACTCGTCTCCGAAAACCTATATTTACTTCCCAGAGGGTCCTCGACTACAGCCATATTTGTTTGCTTTTGGAGTAGCTAGACGAATCTACGATCTCAAGCAGTAACCCCAAGACTCAGTGGCCTTTCATTCTTACCTACTCAGAGCGCAGAAATACAAGTCAGGTACTGATAAATTCCTTCGCAGAACTCTAGTCTGGTCAAAAGCCTGTTGTTCTGCCGCCGCCGCGGGAAACAGGAGGAGATCTGGTGGTGTTGGAACTGTGAAAGAACAACCTCACAAGAAGCACACCAACGAGATCAATTCCACCGGCAGACAGAATGGTCGCCATCTACCTGAGCAACAAATTCTCGCATGACTATGCAATCATGGATCTCACGTCGTCAGTCAGGCATGGAGATCGGACTCCTGTTAACCTTGAATTTGATGACAGCATGTAGGCATACCATCGGCGTCCCGTTAGGTCATCCTTGGCCCCCACTTGATCGCCGTCCACCGGTCCCGAACGCCGGGTGCCGGGATGCGAGGGACGCGGGCCAGCATCATCACTAAAACAGCTATATAAGACCAGTCAATTGAAATATGGTAGTCCTGGATCTTTCTGCACCCTACAAAGCTCTGTTCTCATCCACATCGCGTCAGAAACTACAATGACTTCGTCTCATATCCGAATTGCCATCATCGGAGGCGGCCTTGCTGGAGCCACACTGGCCCATGCTCTCATACAAATTCCGCATCTAAGCATTCAAGTCTATGAGTCGGCACCAGAATTCTCCGAACGAGGTGCTGCCGTAGGTTTGTCTATCAATTCTCAGAGGGCGTTGGAACATATTATCCCGTCAGCAAAGGCCCTGCTAGAAAAGGCCGGGGCTGTGGTCATGAACTCCTCTCGAATGATGTTGGTGAGTGAAGTCATGTACTGATAACGATGTATACTGAGATACTTCAGGGATCTGGGCCAGAAGCTGGAAGCATGGTATTCGACATTGCGGGCGCTGGCGATCCTGGTGTTGTGATTCATCGAGCTTCACTGCTTCGCGAGTTACTCGCTCCGCTTCCCAAGGAGATTCTGCATGCCAACAAGAAACTGACTGATATCAGTCATGAGGGTGACGAAATAAAACTCACTTTCAACGACGGAGAGATTGGCTTGTTTGGCGCGGTTATTGGCGCAGATGGCATATTCGGCAAGGTCCGTGAGCATGTCGTTGGCGACCAAGTTGAGTACAAGGCATCTCCGGGTGGATTCTGGGACTGTCGCATCCTCGTGCCGTTTGAAAAGGCGCGAGAAACAATTGGACACGAGTTCTTCGAGCTTGACAGACAATATGGGTGGATGGGAGATGATGCATTCATCATGCATGATGTTTTGGAGAATAGGAAGATGGTCCAGGTCGTGATCTGTGGAGTTGAAAAGGATCATCCCAAGGATCGCAAGAGACCTCTCAGTCGGGAACTCTTGGACCAAACACTGTTCAGGTGGCTCGATGGGCCCATCGCCGAGGGTGTCATTGACGTGAGTCTCGATTAATCCTTGGAGAACTAGACTAACGCTTTGCAGCTGGTGTTGGAAGAAGGAGATGTTCAAGCTTATTCTCAATGGGAGCACAAGAAGACCCCAACCTTTGCCAGAGGGCGCACTTGCATAATTGGCGATGCCGCGCATGCTTCAACGCCATGGCAAGGTGCAGGCGCTGGTCAGGCCATCGAAGATGCCATGGTTTTGGGGCATCTACTATCCCACGTCACCAGCAAGGAACAGGTTGACGCCGCGTTTGAAGCATATGATATCACCAGAAGGCCTCGATGCCAGCAGGTGATTGATTCTAGTCGCAAGACTGGCCAAATTTTGCGGGCAAGACCAGGACATGGGATTGGATCTGAACAAGTTGAGATCGCTGGTCCCGCCCCGCTGGGAGTTTATAATGGGGTTGGACATGGAGGCGCATAAACAAGATGCGCTGAACCGGTTTAAAGTAATTGATGACAGAAACTAGGTATACAGTTTGGATACTCCGTATACTGGAAGTTGAATATCATGTTCGTACCAATGACATCTGTAATGCACAGTTGACATGATGTAGAGATTTTCTGAAGTTTGGGATGTTTCAGCGATTGGCAGCACTATTCCACCGAGCCAGTCGCTGAAATTAGCGCCCAATGCTCAGCTGTCAGTGCTCTCTGATTCACTGAGCTTTTCAGCCGCCAAGGTCCGCTCCACCGTTTAACTGCCCACCCTCAACTTTGCGTCATGTTGTCTCTGTCCATAATTTCAAATTCCCTGGATATTGCCCAATAAATGGATCTTCGAGATGAGCAAAGAGACATGTGACTTTTTCTTTTTTTGAAGTACTTTCATTGCATCGTATCTAGAGCGAACTACAACCTAACTTAGTGCCTTGTCACTGGGCACTGCTGTGCATGTCCGATCCCAGAGCATTCGTTGTCATACCAGCCGTTTGCATTTCCTCGAGCCATTCTCAAGTCACCATCTCTTTTCTCGTAGCCTTTCCTCCGTTCGCATTCGGAACCTTTCATGACTCATGGGAAACGCCTGAAGCTAACGTGAAGATCTTCTATCTCGCGGGGCCTGCATAATTGTTTCTAGAGCATATCTTCGGCTCTCCGAGTCTTGTGCCTGCACGTATCCCTCCAAAGCGGTTATACAGCGCTCGATGATGGCCTCGTTACGCTCGATGATGGTATCGTTCCGCTCGATGACCTCTACAAGTCGGTGCTCATTGTTTATCATTTCGGCGGCCCAGGCAGGTATGTTCTCGATTAGCTGGTCAAACACATGTTAGCTGATGTGACCATTTAATAGTGACTTGAGGTCAATCTACCGGACTGGTCTCAGGAGCACTGTTGTGCGATGTGTCCATGTTTGCCGAATTGGGATCTGTGTCGGAGCCGTCTGATGCCGTCTTATTCTTCTTGCCAGAGGCACCAGTATCCGTGCTGCTGGAGCGCTTCTTCTTCGAAATGCCCGCCATGGTGAAGAAGAGTCAGAGCTGATTCCCTGTTGGACAAAATTAATCTGATGAGTTCGGAGCTGTTGAAGCTGCCCAGTTGTTTAGAACAGCTGGTCAGATATCGCGATCGACTGGGCAGTTGTAAGACGAACTGGTTCAGTGAATGTGGTCACGAAGAAGAAAATGGGATCAAGTATGGACTCAAGACGCTGTTAAATACGATGTTTTCGTTTTTGGTGCGTATATTGGATCTTGGTTTGATTGTTGTACCGATTCACTATGTGTATACTCATTTACTTATGATACTGCTAATGAATTCCAAATAATTTCATCAATCCAATCAAGAGTGAGGTGGCCAAAGGATAACGACAATAATAGTTCTGCAATTAAAAATAAGTCTGTACTTAAGAACATTAGGCATGACAAGCTGACTGTGACAAGCTGACTGTGACAAGCTAACTGTGACAAGCTAACTGTGACAAGCTAACTGTGACAAGCTAACTGTGACAAGTTGAGGATGACACTGGTGGCGATGACAGTAACAAAAACGACAAGCAGACAACATGCGGTAGGTAAATTTGCATTCTGTCTGATAAAATCAAGTCTGACTGCCACTCACAGGCAATGGTAGCGACAAGGAGGCCAGCAAAGCTGCGGGTAAAGTTGATGAACCATGTGTCCGCGCACCAGAATCGAAGGATCTGATCGATTCAAAAATTTACTGGCACTGTTCTTGCCGGCACAGCACATTCGCCATGTATAAAAAATTATAATACCTAACAGAGACCCAGTGTTTGCGGTGTGACCATTCCATCTTCCACATGGAACTGTGACTTTGCTACCTTATATGACTCTTTTCCATGTTTGTAAGTACGCCGGCTGCGAATTGTTTGGTTTCAACCTTTTGCTGGCTACAAATATGGCCTCTTCCACCTGGATTATGGATGGATATTTTGTACTCTTTTCTATGATGCTGAAGCATCGATCGCGACCGAATGAATATTTCCTTGGGAATATTCTTAATGCAATCCTTTATATTCTCAACTCTGCCTGTTTTTCATCCTCTGTTTGCTCTATACCGTGCTATCCTCGTCATCCTCCAGATCCTTGGGATTCTTCCGACTGCGAGACTTTGAAGTGTTGAGATTACGTCGACGCCCCGAGTGACGTTTGACCTGGGCCTGGATCTACTCCAAAGACGAATCTGCACAAGTTGAGATCGCTGGTCCAGCCCCGCTGGGAGTCGAGCATGGAATTTCTATGTGCGTTGCACAAGAGAGCCTCGGCTTCATAGTGACCAGCCGCTTCCTTTATCTCCGAGAGTCGTTGCGGTGATGCACCGACAACAACTCTTGAACATAAGCCTAGACGGACACTATAATTCATGTTACGGAGAGTGCGCAGTTGTCTCTGCGATACAGATTGATGGACGCCTTTGCAAAAAAATTGTCTGATAGTTACCTTAGCTAGGTAGGTACCCAGGTAGGCGTGCTTAGCGGTTGGCAGCACTGTTTCACCGCGCTGGAGTTAGCGGTCAATTTGATGCCCCAACTTCCAGCGCCGTTTGCACCGGCATCTACTACCTAGGTACCTAGGTAATCAGCTCTTCCACCACAAACATTGAAGTCGTTGTCAAAGCCCAGCCCGGCCCGGCGATGGCGACGCTGCTAGACGGCCCGCGTGTCCTTCAACCGCCCAGGTGGTCGCTACCTGCATTCCTGTCTACGACTCCATATGTCCTCTGTCATTCTCTAGAGGTTGGCCAACTCTCGAACTTCAACCACGAAGCTGAAACCCGGCAAATTTCAACCTTGGACAAACTCGAAGTAGGTAGGTCTGCCAAACTCCGAAACACTCACCAGCTTGCTGACATTCCACTTGCCAGCTCCTCTCTGTCCAAAAGAATCAAGGGTGCTCTGAAAGCTCTCCATGACTTCCAGCATCAGCTTTCCAGAGCCATGAAGTGTCTCTACAACAATCTCCAGTGGGCGACTGAGCTTCCAGGATCCGGTGCCCTTCTTTGCTACGACAATACAATCAATATCGCGACTGGCGATTTCGAAATATTGGGATCCAGATTCAACCTTGGCAAGCTTGAAGCCTTGCGCAGATCAGATTTGAAGCACGGCGACACACTGTTGGTGGTCGAGTCAATCACCAAAGCTGTCCATCTTCCTGGTCTCCCGTCAGCTGCTCGGAGGGGAGTGCCCAAGGCCTGCAGACATCAACCGCTCCACCACCCCGGTTCTCGTCCCTTGCAACGTCACCACACGTCCCAAACACATCCGACTTCCAATACAAGTCTGTCAAGGCCCCACCCGAGCTGTAGACATTCACCTTCTGCGATCTGGTCAATGGCCTTCCTGTCAATTGCCTTCCTGCGCGCCACCACCACCTAGCCCTTGCTGGTCGACACTACCTCTCAGCACCCCAAGTCCCTCTTGGTATTCTAGTCGACCACATTGTGCAGTTTGCTCTGATTGTCAGGGGAATGACTCAGACAAGTAGGAGCACCATGCTTGTCTCCTTTCGCTGAGTCTTACGATCAAGCTCATGCCACCCAGCTCGATCTTGCCTACAACAGCCACCCCAACCTTGGAACCTTCCACCGTCTGCGAGACTACGAGGGTCTTGCGGATCAGATGCGGAAATCATCCAAACTCGCCATGGCCAATCACCACGACTAGATCGTTTGAGTAGATCTGGTGTTCGTTCTGACGACATACTCGACTACTCAGATACACATGATGCGAAAAGATCCTGTCCCTGTCTAGGACAAACATCATCGACCACCCGACAAGATAATTCAGAGCCACATGTTGAGTGTTGGTCCTCAGCCTCATGTTGGATCTACCGAGGTCCCGGATACAGACAACCTTGTCGATGATGAGCCCGTGGACAATCCCAACGGTATTAATGACCATGGCGCAATCTGGTACACCGCAGCTATTTACTACCCATGTATGCGTATGATGAAGCATGCAAGGTTTGCGAGAATCATTTACGACAAGGCCTATTGTCTCAAAGATTCCAATAACGCCATATGTCGTACAATTGCGCTGGACTCTCCATGATCAATCAAAGATCAACCAACGATCAACCACCATGTCTTGACATTGTTCAAGTGGATCAGGTCTTGATCACATCTCGATTCCCTCTGGTCGACCAGTATGACTCGAGATCGTCCAGGAAGGTTTCCGACATCTAGAACATTGGTCATCTGTCTTTCGGAAACTGAAAGGGTCGCGACCACCCTTCCTTCAGACTTGATGCAAAGCCAGAGGAAACGCAGGCTCTCGAAGATTCCTGTGCTTGTACTCGCCCGAGGCCATCTTACTAGAAACAGGCGCCTTGGATCTCTTCGACAGATGCACGAGGGCTCATGATCAAGACACGGACAAGTCAAGGGCGATGGTGAGCCCACAGGCTCGACTCGGTCCAGTCATCAAGGTGTGCTGCACATGGAACAGTCCGAGAATTTGTTCATGTCTTCAACTGGATCCCAACATTCGCTTCACATGAGGACACGTCCAATGCTTCACTGTATCCGGCCGAGACTCGAGTGCTAGCATTCAAGTCGATGAGCGCCACGCCCATTGACATCAATCGGACCGGATTCTCACTGGAAAGTGGGATGACTCTGCGTCTAAAGCTGTAGTGGTAAGTTGCTGCTGCTTAATGATAGAATTGCGACCTGAAACTGACTTTAGCATGGAGTAGTTCCACTCGAACGCGTAGTCTTCCAACAATCTCGATCATTCTCCAATCTCGACCCGACAGCCTCCAGCCCGACAGCGTGTTCGTTGCCTCGCCTTGACACAAGGTCAATTCAAATCACAAGAAGACCGCGACTGCTCCGGGAGGCTCACCCGCTCGACAGATACGCGACATGTCCACAAGCTCTGCGATTCTCCGTGTCCGACTCGACAGCTGCCCATACATTGTCCACGTTCGCGACGTGATCTTCCCCCAAGATCAATGCGAGCCAAAGTCGAAGACTCGCCACTCTGGAATATCTCGCCCGCTTAACATGCATACTGGCGACGTCGTCTTCCTCAAGATGATCCAAGACACCAGAGGGAGGAACACTGCTACTCCACAGGGAGTGCCAATCCGATGACTGACCTCTCCACAAGCTTCTTTGAGAGTCGTTCTCCAGCTTTGACATGACACTGCGCAGGCGACACCGCGCGCCGCTGAAAGTCATGTCCGCGGCGCTGTCTTCCCCAAGATGAATCCAAACCATGGATCGCATGGCTCCACAAACAAGGCAGCTACAACTTGGGTGAGTCTCAGTCCGGTGACTGGCTTCTCCACAAGCTCCGTCTTGAATCGTTTTGCAACTTTGACCTGACGATCTCCCTATTAGACAGAAACTTCTGCGACGTCCTCCCAAGACCAGGATTAGCCCAGCACGAGGCACCATGGCACATTCTACTTGGGCTACTCGCCGTTTGAGTTGTATGCCGACCATCAACCCGACACAAGTCGCCCGGCGTCTACAGCATTCTCTATACACCACGATCAATCCCACACAGGAAGAACGACGATCAATCCAACACATGAGGACCACGACCAACCCGACACAAGTCGCCCGGCTTCTGTAGGTTCTCTACACACCGCCAGCCATCCAACACAGGGACTCTGGGCCTGACCCAAGCCTCCGCCCTCCGCAGCGTGCTCTACCCGCCAGAATCAATCGATACAGGTCAACCGGCTACAAAGACAGTTATCGTTTCGAGTATCAGTCCGATGCCTGACCCATTCACAAGCTCCTCTGCAAAACATTTTCCATCTCGGGCTGGACAGCAGTGTCAGTCGATAACTGGCCCGCACACAAGCTCCTATGCAG
The DNA here is from genome assembly GCA_018092615.1 of Pestalotiopsis sp. CR013. Lineage (NCBI taxonomy): Eukaryota > Fungi > Ascomycota > Sordariomycetes > Amphisphaeriales > Sporocadaceae > Pestalotiopsis > Pestalotiopsis sp. CR013. The sequence goes on from JACFXT010000012.1 coordinate 55,903, forward strand.
AACAATCTGCAGCTTGGAGTAGACAGTAGTCGCTCCGAGTGTTAGTCGATGACTGGCCCGCACACAAGCTCCTTTGCAGAATAATCTGCAGATAATCTGCAGCTTGGAGTAGACAGTAGTCGCTCCGAGTGTTAGTCGATGACTGGCCCGCACACAAGCTCCTTTGCAGAATAATCTGCAGATAATCTGCAGCTTGGAGTAGACAGTAGTCGCTCCTAGTGTCAGTTGATGACTGGCCCGCACACAAGCTCCTCTGCAGAATAATCTGCAACTTGAACCATACAGCTGCCCCTTGCGACAACTGCTCTAGAAGCCCCTTTTATCCCGTATAAGCTGCGAGAGTACCAAGACATCAAGGTACATAAGATCCACACTCGAGGAGAGGGCTGGGACCGCAGCCCTCAAAGCTGCGTGCTCGTATGAGCTGCGAGAGTACCAGGATATCAAGGTATATAAGATCCACACTCGAGGAGAGGGCTGGGACCGCAGCCCTCAAAGCTGCGTGCTCGTATGAGCTGCGAGAGTACCAGGATATCAAGGTATATAAGATCCACACTCGAGGAGAGGGCTGGGACCGCAGCCCTCAGAGTTGCGTGCTCGTATGAGCTGCGAGAGTACCAGGATATAAGATCCACACTCGAGGAGAGGGCTGGGACCGCAGCCCTTAGAGTTGCGTGCTCGTATGAGCTGCGAGAGTACCAGGATATAAGATCCACACTCGAAGAGAGGGATAGGACCGTGAGCTGCGAGAATACCAGGACATCAAAGTGCATAAGATACACACTCGAGGAGAGGGATGGGACCGAGAGCGACAGCGCATCTGGCGCGTCGGCGCGCTGATCAAGGCCTTCGAGTACGAGGGCTTGTTCAACCCACAGATCCCCTGACTCGAAGCATCGTGGAGCGACGGTAGTAGTCACAAGCACCAGTGGAAAAACCTCATTTTGGGCAAAGTTCTGCGGAAGGCAACCCAGCAACAGAACGACGCAATTCTGCTACATGCTTTCCTAGTAACAGAATGTGGCAATCCTACTGCGCTCCCAGCGACAGCTACAAAACGACACAATCCTGCTGCGGGCTCTCCCAGCGACAGCTACAGAACGACGCAATCCTGCTGCGGGCTCTCCCAGCTACAAAACGACGCAATCCTACTGCGGGCTCTCCCAGATACCATCGAGCTCTGCCTCTGTCAACTCTCTTTGGCTGATCAGTCACTCCTAAACAAACGCGTGCAGCTGTTCTCACAACTTTGCCATGCTGGTTCCATATTCGCTACAATCTCATCGTCGCTGCTGGAAGAAAGCGGCGCAGCGTGATATCGCGATGAACTGGCCAGTTGGATGACGAACTGGGTCAGTGGATGTGATCCAAAGAAGAAGATGAGACCCAGCAGGCACTCAAGATGCCCTTGAATACTATTTGGCCGCTGTTCGATGCGTACTTTGGGTTCTCACTTTGATTCCCAAGCCGATCCAACTTCCCTCAAACGACACCTGCTCAACTAAATTGTCAGTCCAAATTGACAACACCTCACCAATTCGAGTCATCCAGCCTGACCAGTAGGTACCTGGGCATCCAGATTTATCTTTCAGCTGCCGAGAACTGGGCATGAACGACTTTCGATACATTGCCGATCTGCGACGAGACACCTAGCAGTGGCATCTTTTAGCTGCCGAGAACTGGGCATGAACGACTTTCGATACATTGCCGATCTGCTACGAGATGCTTAGCAGTGGCATTTTTCAGCTGCCGAGAACTGGGCATGAACGACTTTCGATACATTGCCGATCTGCTACGAGATGCTTAGCAATGGCGAGTCGCGACTCCACGGCCTCTGAATCACGGAGGCTATGCTGCTTCTTCAGTTCATATAGTCATGCTGGCGAAAGAATCTCTCAGATCTTTCGTGTTGATATGGTTTGCCGAATGCTGCGTGGAGAGTGTCCGTATTCCGATTTCAATATACCGCAGCTTTTTATACTTGAATACAATTCACTAAGACTTTTTATAAAGTTTCTTGTCCGTGTTCTTTTTGTAATAAGCTCCAGTAAGGGCTTATAAGCCCGACCCGACAATCATAAGCAAGCATATATAATATGGAAGTATTAAAAGTTAGGATTAATTCAAAATGGACAAGCAAGACGACAAATACCAGCCTGTGTCCGGATCAAATCCCAGGTTGAACTTCACTGGGACTGCCAAACGAAGCCCAGCGTTTCCAAGTCAGGCAAAAAGAAGAGTTCCAATAATACGAATAATGAGGCACATGGTTTGGAGGAATCAGAGGATAGAAAGGCCGCCCGAGTCAATGTAAACTGTGGATTGGTAGCTGGTTAGGCCTCTTACTTTGGAAAAGACGCCTACACGGATATAAATGTCTTTGAGTTGCGGCCATTCCATGTCGGTCTCGATGATCTTGGTGTCACCATTCTATCCACGAAAGGCTTGTTTGTTGATCATGTCTTCAAGCTCGGCAATGCTTCGCTCGGCGGGTTCTTCCAAATGATACTTGGCCCAGGTCTGGTAATATTCTCAAGGTTCCTTTCCACTGCTCCATGCCATTGATCGAGACCCCACGAAACCAGCATGCCCATCCTATCACCGCAGACTCTCTAGAAGCTCAAGCTTTGGCAGAAACGCTGCGGAGATTGGCCACTGACACCAATGCCTGTCGAAGCCAAGTCGTGGTGCCTCGCAAAGGTCCGAGATGATGGTCATGTTGGAGCGAATGGCGGCTGGAAATCTGCATTCAGAAGAGAGTGACTGTGAGCCAAGAACGAAGGTCCATGATGGAATCTTGTGCGGCTTGCTAGAAAGGTCGGGTCGAGAAGCGAGCTTCGTCCTCACGGTCACTGGAGAAGGAGGCGGCGCTGAGGATGGCCCCTCTCGCTGAACTACAGACAGAGAACGCGCAGGACTCAATCCAGTTTGATGATTCAGGAAGTTGAGGTTTTCGCAACATGTTCCTTGGTTCGCCGACCACTGACAACTTCAAAGTGTATGCGCGACGACAATCGAATGGCTGGTCTGACGTTGCTCAATCTATGGGATCTTTCGGGTCTGGTCGGGTGCTGGATCGCTGGACCGGTCAACAGTTTCAGCTTGCAGTTAGCATGCATCGCCCTGGAAGAAGAGTCGCTCACAGATGCTCCAAACAGTAATCAGTGGTCGAATCACTAGAGGTTGCTGCGAATGCCCACTGAACCACTCCCACTGAAACAGCCCCAAATTGAGCCAGGTAATGCTTAGTGGTGGCAACCGAGACTCACACTGATCGACTTTATCCGACCAAACTCTTGATGCATTCTCGTTCAGTGCTGTATAAAATGTCTGCGAACCTTCATTTTACACACGCACAACTGCTCAGGAATACCCACCTACGCTGATGGAGACATCTCCGACCATTCTCTCCCCCTTGCTGGCCACAACGATCTCGCCCAGAGAGAAGTTCACTGTTGGTAGGTCGAATGTATCGCCTTGAACTTTGGTTTGTTTTGCACTTGTCCAGCCTTCCTCGTTTCCAGAAGTCTATAGCATTGCTAACATGCTCCTGGGTACCCAGTTCACTGGATTCCTATCACTGCTCGTCGCGGCAATAATCCTCGCAACACTCGAATGTTCCGATCAGAGCCCGTACTCCTTGTCACCGAGATCGTAAACAGCCAACCTCCACCAGACTCGAGACGAACTTATTGTTTGGGGCCTCTCGAGCCCTGTCTCTTCGCCAATATACTCGACTGAGCTTGAAAATCCGCAAACGACCACGATTTCCTGATCCATTCGCCCCTAACGCGATGCGGCGGCTATCCGATGCAAGCATGTAAGATCAGGTGGAGGGTGACTAATACCAGCACTAGATAACAAGCCAAGAAAAGAGTGACCGAAAGGTCAGGGATCCCATGGTCTATTGGCATGACAAACGCAGCGAATACCCGAGGCTATCACGGGTGGCGCTGGAGCTACTTTCTGTGTAAGCTATGTTAGTAGAGTGCGAACGCCTATTTTGAGCTGCCGGGCGGCCTCCTTCGCCCACGCGGTCGAACCTGGATATCCAGCTTGTTGGGATAATTCTGACGCTGCGTTTCTGGCACCGGGCGGGCATCGTAAAAGACATAGATCGTTCAGTTTTATCTTTGGCTGAAAAAGAAGCTGAAAAAAAAGGAAAACATCCGTTTGTTGTCATCTACAGTCGCCGCTAAGCGCGTGACTAGGTGGATTAGCTGGGAAGTCGAGCCATAAAATGTGGACTTGACTTAATTACAACGCCAGAGACTTGGTAGATAGTTGTAAGTTACACTCCACGATGCATTCGAGCGAAGACTAACTATTGGTGCAAACAAAATATCACTGCAAATCAACACAATATCAATACAATACAATACAATACAACACCATATCGAGGCCGTGTCGCGCAACACTATACCGTGAATCCTGAGTCATTACAACACAACACCACACCGTCCCGGTATGGTGTTGTGTCGTCTTGTTCAAGTCCCTGAATATTCCTGATCGGCGAGGGCGCTTTACAAACCTATGGAGTTGAAGCATACGGGGCATTAGACCACATGACATTAGACCATGTCTAGGTTCCAGCGCTGCCCGTAGTGCTTCCCTAGACAGACGAGAGAACCGTAGCCAGAGTTGAGATCCTCGCAGTATACAGCGGCAATCAGACTCTGTTTGAGATGAGAGAATTCTTGGTATGAATTGTGTGCAGTCATCTTTGGCTTCGACAACATTACCAGACCAAAACTCCATAGCTGGCTCAGACTGGATGACGGTGCACAGATTATACGAACCAAAAGAGTTGTGTTCTTGTACTGGGCAGTTTAGAATAGCATCATGGAGTCGAAGAGGAACGTCATGATACGCGAGAAGTTTCTGCTCACCGAGATCTTCGCTGTTGGATCCAGAGACCAGCCTGCAATGCAGGTATCCGCGCAATGACAAAAGTTTATTTCGACCGCCCTCCATCCCATTCGATCACAGGCCCTGTTCAGGGCATATTGAAGACTCAAGACTAATTGTACCTATCAGCTGCACATGCACTGGCGCCGAGCAGCATGTTCAATAGCGCAAGTAGTTTCGATTTCTCATCGGTATTACTGCTAATTCTGATTCCCGACGGTCCCGACGTCCCCGATGTGAGCAATAATCTAGCTAAAATACTCTTTCAAAAATATTGTCCCACAGTCACTGAACGTTGCGCACTCGGTGCCCGAAGATACCATATCTCAGATTTCTGAGTTCTCCTCATAAGACTGCCCAAGATGATTCTGCATCGCGTCGACCAGCGCTGCATTATGATCGAGTTCATGCGCCAAGAGTTCAGCCCGGCACGGTTCCGGGACCTCCCTGTGCCATTTGCGAAGATGGACGACAATGCTCTAGAATTTCTTGAACCCTCTCAAGGATGGTCTGATGTCTTGGTTTTCCGGAGGGACGCGCGTATGTATGTCTGCAATGCATACCGGACACTTCCAGCTGCTTCCGTTCGTCAGAGCACCTGCATTGGTACTCTTTAAACCTTGCGGAAACTCGAGGCTACTGAGTACCAGCTGATGTTTGCCTAGACCGCCCATTAATGGATGCTTCTGAGGTATAAGACACGCTTCCTTGGCCGTGAAGGTGTTGTCCGAGTAGTGAGTGTGGTCTCGTAGATCAATGACGTTGTGAGTGACTGCAGATGGAGAATGCGCAGGACTCGACCAAGTTCGATAATGTCAAGAAGTTGAGATTTCCGCAAGATGGTCCCTAGCTGAATGACCACCAGTTGTTCCAACACATTGGATGCCGCCGCTTCTCCAAGACTGTAGACCCCGTGGCCAGTAAATGCAGCTGTCAGATAAGCTCTTGCCCCGCCCTAACATTCAGACGCTGGTTTTGCACCAAATGCCTTTTCTTCCCTAATGGCTTGAAGAAGTACTCGAGTCAACTTGCCAAGGCAGAATGACCAATTTCAGAGTGGGCATGAGAAAGAGGAGTATGACAATGATGCAGATGATGCAGACGACGAAAGAGATGGTGTGAACGGGGAGAAGAAGATGGCAGCGACGAGGAAATGTCTCTAAATTAATTCGATCAACATGTCCGTAAGTGTCACGAGCAAGACTGCTCGAATTCATATATGCTAACTCATACAACAACGCTGGCACGAATCCTGCTCGACGAACTAGACGCACGAGGTGATCTGACCAAACGTGATGAAGGTCAGAGCAGCAGGACAACCGGAATGACGCACCCACTGCCGAGGCCCTCCATTACCGTCAAGACCGCCTCAGGCCTCATCCCAGCCGGGCAACGAGGCTGGTACTGTCCCAAGAGGCGTCCCAAACGCTCAATTCTATAGGGACAAATTGTCTTTGCAGCGCCATCAAGAAACTGTCAAAGGCTTTCTCGAGGATCTTGCCGAGTGCCAGGGCGCAAAAGGCAGGAAAGTAAGTGAGAGAACAATTGCGATTTGGCGAGAAGAGATCACCACTCTCGAGTCTCGCATCTCCGTAGCAGAAGCCAAGCAGCTACATCAGTAAGCATTAAAAGTACAGGGAGCAGCAAAATGGATTGGCAAGTCGAAGCGTAAGCATGCACGGCGGAGAGGCAAAGGTGGCGGTGACGTTTCCCGTCCCCTGGTGAGTGCCTCGAAGAAGTAGGTAGTCTCAACTGTGAGCAAGCTAGCTCAAGTCTCTAAGATCGTGCCTTGGAGAGGAGCAGGACGGACACCGGCAGCTTCAACAAGCGCGACACCATTAGTTCCTCCACCGTCATTTCCTCCGCCGCATTCATGCCACCTCTTGGGATGCATTCGTTGCAATTCCAACCACCTCCGATGTTTCCATGGCTAGGAGTACCCCATCAATACTGCCGCAGTCCCAACTGACCAATATTTTATTCGAGGCCGACCCAGTATGTCTGGCAGCGGAAAAGTTTGATATCAGAGTTAAATGCGTCATAAATGACCTGGACAAGGTAAAACACAGGTACAGGGTTATTTGTAGACAATTCTGTTATTATACCTATAATAATTAATACGTTACACTTTTCTTTCTCGCATATTACTGCCCGTCCTTATATTATTTAGGCAACGTTTTGCACTGGGCGGAATAGCACGAATTTTAAACGTGATTTAAAATAATAGTAAATAACGTGTATAAATATCTAGATGTGTGTAAAGCAGGGCGCTGGCGTGCTTGATCCAAGATCAAACCCCTTGAAACAGATATTTATAAGACTAAAAAAAATGTTTTAACTCCCTGTAATCCCGACCACGCTTAGTGTTTAGAATGGTTCTCCGTTCTATGTTTCGCAAAAACAAGTAATTATATTTATAAAATAATTCTAAACAAAAAAGAATGCGTTCGATTTAATAAAAATGTATATTTTTTTAAAATTGCCCTGGGTGAAAAGGAATGCGCTTGGCTTGGTAGTAAAAATATATATATCTTCAAAATTAATCCTGGGCAAAAAGGAATGCGCTTAGCTCAATGGAAAGAGCTGGCTGGGAATAGTCTACCAAATTTTTTTTCTCACTTCTCGGGCTTCATGTCTCACTCAAGGCCAAATATATTAAAAGCAATTGAATTGACAAAGCAAACCTAAACTAGTCATCTGCAAACCAAGCCATATTGTTCAGACCCTTTAGGTGTCCTTTCACTACTTATAAGTCTTCCTGTTGGTGCGGTTGGAAGCACGAGTGACGCGCTTGTTTTCCTGTGGGACTGCCTGAACAGGAGCCTTTCGGCGGCGACCCTTGGGCGGGGATGGAATGCGGACTGGAGACTCCATCTCGGAATCGGGAATGGTGGAAGGAGGAGCCTCAGTGTTCTTAAGCTCGTCGACTTCAACTTCGACCTCTGTGGCTTGGTGGCCATTATCTAGGTATGCACTCGTTAGATTTGAGCCAGTCAACCTCCATAAAAATGAACTTACTGGACTGTTTCTCCTCACCGCTATCATCAGAGTCATCATCAGAAGAGTCGCGGTCAACACCGGAGCTGGCCTCAATGCCGACTTGGTTGCCAATGCCGATCTCAGCTTTGTCTAGTTAGCTCCAAACCGCAAATATTTCGAAAATGGACTTGCCTTCAGTCATGGAAACATCCTCGACCTCCTCATCTTCACTCTGAACCTTGCCGACATCCTCTAGAGCATCCTCATATTCACTCTGACCCTCGTCGGTATCCTCATCTTCACTCTGAGCCTCGGCGACATCCTTATCTTCACTCTGAGGCTCGTCGGCATCCTCGTCGGCATCCTCATCTTCGCTCTCAGGCTCGTCGGCATCCTCGTCGACATCCTCATCCTCGCTCTCAGGCTCGTCGGCATCCTCGTCGACATCCTCATCCTCGCTCTCAGGCTCGTCGGCATCCTCGTCGACATCCTCATCTTCGCTCTCAGGCTCGTCGGCATCCTCATCTTCGCTCTCAGGCTCGTCCGCATCCTCGTCGACATCCTCGACAACATCCTCGACGACATCCTCGATAACATCCTCGACAACATCCTCGACGACATCCTCAACTCTTTTTGCAAAGCGGGCATCTGAAAAACATCAGTCATTACCATCAGTATGCACATGAGTATACACATACCGATCGTGTTTGATGATTCTTCATCCAGCTTGGCAAGTCTGTCTCTCACTGCCATCAGACACAATCCCAATCGATTCTCGCCCCAGTTCTCGCTATTGCGTTCGGCGTGCTCTGCTACAAATCCGATACCCCAAACGCGGTCCACGGTTGTAGCCTCGACCAGGTATTGAGTACCAGTAGCCAGAAGCTTTTTGCGGAGGTTGACCTTGGCTCCTGGTTCGGGTCTTGTGAACTTGAGCCAGGTGCCCCGCGAGACAACACTCATCTTCACGCGGTTCCAAAGCGCTGAATCAAAGTCTTTGACTTTGCGGCCTAGCCTAAGGGCACCAACGGGCTGGCCTGGCGGCAAGTCCAGTATCTTCTGGGCAATATCGTCATCTCCCATGATCTTCGCCTTTCGGTAGTGCATGTAGTGCTCAGCCGTGGGGAAAATGATGTCGGGGATTTCGGGGTCCCTGAATCGAGAGGGATAAAACTGGCTCATGAATCCTCCAAGCTTTTCAGTCTTCTTGTAGAAATAAAGACATTGCAGCAGGCCAGGCTGCTCAGACGCAGTTGCGGTAGCCATTCCTTACTGGCTGAGGCTGAAATTTGGAACAAATGTATTGAATCGGTAGTCGATTGGTGATTTCCTGAGCGGTGGGCCAGTTCAATGTTGTTCGCACTCAGATTCCCTACTGGGCAAAGTTGAAAATTGGACCCGAGTATTTTAACTGGCCAGGTGAATGGTGATTGAGTGAGCAGCTGGCCAGTTGCTTAGGTTTCAAACTGCTGGAAGGTGTTGTATGCGGATTGTTCAACGAGCTTGATAGGTAGTCCAGGGATTTGGGTCTTGTACCAAAAAATGTGGAAAAACTATTTAATAGTGCCCTGCGTACCGATTCGGGCTTTCTGACCAACCACAATTACCTACCTGCCCAGCGCGTCGTGCAATAGGCCAGTTGATTCGTCACCTGCCCAGTTACTGCCTCGTTTCAGAATCCACCTGGTCAGTTCTTCTGGTATGCCACCCTTCCTCTAATTCTTCACCTGTCCATCAATCACATCACGCCAGTTGATCCAACAGCTGGCCAGTTCCCCAATCCTCCACCTGCTCTTGTTCTGATCACCTGGCCAGTCACAAACCCACCCACAGCCACCAAAACAATTCTGCCCAGGAGGGAATCAGCTTTGCCTTTTCTTCATCATGGCGGGCGCTTCCAAACCTTCCAAGAAGCGCTCCAGCAGCACAAGTGCTGGCGGTGCCAGCAAGAAGAGCAAGAAGGCGCCGGCCAAGACCAAGGCAGCCGCCAACGCCGAAGAAGATGCCATCTCCGGAGAAGACTCCAGTTCCGAGGACGACTTCATCCCCAAGCCCCCCAAGGGTCCCTTTGACAAGGACTTCAATTTCCACAGAACTCGAGATCTCGGTGACATCTTGGAGGCACCAAATCCGGCATGGACTCCCGCTTCAGAGGCCAAGGTCAACAAGCTCCGCCGCGAGGAACAACTTGCCAAAAACATCTCACCAAATGCCGCCAAGTGTGGTATCCGCAGAAGCAATTTTGAGCTTCTGAATGTGAACAATTTTTCCGACAAGTTGAAGATCTCTTGGTGGGTCAAGGAGTGGCCTTATGCTCCTGCTGTTGGCCGCGAGCCAACCCCGGATGAGAAGAAGATTCAGCGCAACTCCGACACCATGATGATCCGAGGCCAGACGGTTCTTGTAGAATTTGTCGGCAAGGATCCGCCCAACCTTCTGTCAGCAGCTCTTTTGGGATTTGAATCTGTCAAGGCATGGGGAACCTGGCTTGATACCCAAGGTAAGTGCACTCACAGGTCATGGCTCATTCCCTACCACCCAGGGTAAAACAGGGCCAATTTGTTGATGATTTGGACCTCATTTTCATCCTGGGTGGTAGGGAATGGGCTCCGTCTGCCTCTTGTTTTGTTGTGCCTTGGCTAATATGGCTTTTAGGATCTGATCTCTTCCGTGGCATCGAGATATTGCGGCGTCAAACTTGGCAACCAATGGCTCCGCGCAAAAAGCCCTCGTTTGTTGATTGCATCACCATCATGAACGATCGCACAACATATCCTGCAATTCACCGCCTGCTGGAGACTGTCTCCAACATGACCGAACATCGAACTTTTCATGTTCTCTTTGGAGATATGGAACCCACTAGGATTCCCGAGCATGAGCGTGGAACAACCTATGTTGCGGCCACTGTTTTGGCCAATGTACTGGCTGCTCTCAAGTTCTCTACAGCAGGCCTCGACTCCAATGTCCGCCGCTTCACCCCTGTTGAGGGCGATGAAGCAAACAAGGTGCCATACTATTATGGCTACCATGCTGATCTGTGGATTGGCATAATGATTGGTGGTTTCAACAAGTTCCATTTTCGCCGCCATAACATTGCCCTGGACGGCAAAACTGGACCCCAAGTCGCAAAGGACGCAATCCTGGATCTCCCTTACGCCTCTCCTGAGAACATGGCGGGCATTGTCAGTGATGAGCTCGGCGACGAGGTTGCGGACAATGTCAACATGCAGCACAATATGGACTACTTTCAACATCTGGAAGATTTTAACCTTTATTAATAGGCTGGGCGCACCTTACGTAGGGTGCATCCGATTTGCGTAGTCGTTTTAGCGCGGCGCTAAAAGCCGGGGGGGTAAGGTGTATTCCCCGGTCGACGTAGGGTGTATTCGACCCGAACGCCGCCAGCACGGCGGCGCCGGGCCCGGGACCGGTCCAAAAAAATCGATTCTTTGGAATTTTGCGCTTATACGATCCTGCCGATTTGGTTTTTATCGCGGTGCAGGCCGGCGCTGGCACGTTTTGCCGGCCGTTTTGTTATCTTTTAGTTTTGCCACCAGCGCCGGCCGTCCCTTACCTAAATTATAGCTAGCTCGTATTCCGCTAGCTATCCGTAGGTGGCGCCTTTAGGCTATACGAACTTTGACGCGGTCCCGTAAAATATATTTTATAATATCCGGGGACCCGATCCTAGACCGGGATCTAAAAAGCTATTATTACTTACGTAGGCCCGAATATAACGTTTTATTATATAGCGCCTGGCTATCGACTTAGGCCGACTAGGTAAAAGAAAATTAAGGCTTTATAAGGGTTATCGGCAGTAAATAAAGGTAAAATATAATAATAAGGAAAACAGCAAATCCGTGCCTAGGTAAAAAAAGGGGGAAAATTTTCGAGATTATAGCTAATATATACTAGCGATAATAATAGCCGTCGTAAGACCGGCCGGACGGAATATAATATTTATTTTATTATATATATATTTTATTTTTCCCGGCCTAATTATGTTTTTTATCGCTTTTTTTATATTTTTACCCGACCGGCGGATTATAATATATAGCTAATACCGATACGTTTATATAAGCAACGAAATCGAACGGTATCTTTTTAGCGATTAATATAAAATACTCCTTAGCAGCGCCCGGCAGCCGATCGCCAAAATTATATAAACGCTATTAAATATTATTTGCGAATAAAGCCAGCTCGACGAATTTGCTTTTTTAAATCCCGTATACGCGCCGATCCCGATATTCGGTCCGTTTTAGGTAAACGGCGTAGTTTATAATAATTATATTTATATTATACGTAATATTAAAAAAATAAAAAAGCATTATAAACAAAAATACGGATAAATTAACAGCCGCAAAAAAAAAAAACAAAAAAAATACGCTAAAGTTTTTATTAACCTATAAAAAAAAAGCGTATAATACCAAAGGTTTTTCCCGACCCGAAAGGCTAGCCGGTATTTCGAGGTTTTTTAGGCCGTTATAAATATGCTAATACGGTAAGGCGGAAAAAAAAATAAATAACGATCTTCCGAGCGCTAAAAAAAAATATAAAGCTAGCCGATTCGGTATCCGGAGACTCGGATTCGGGTATAGCTAACGTAAAACCCGGTATACCGTCGAGCGTGCTAGCCGTTAAAACGTCGCCGTTTAAAAAAGCGCCTAATAATTAGCTATAGGCTTTTACGCAAAAAAGCGCTTTACTAAATTAATCGGCTAACCGGGCGATTTACGAGGTAAACGAAAAACTAAAGCCGAATCCGTGGCTACGGCAAATAAGCTAAGCGCGTTATTTAAAAAGGTTTATAACCGAAAAAAAATTAGCTCGATTACGCTTTACGTTATAGCCGCCCGGTTTTAAAAAAAAACGGTTTTCTAGGCGTTTTAAAATAGCTATATACGGGTAGCCGACGAGGCGCAAAAATAGGTATATAACTTTAATACCGGTGCCGCTACGCTTTTCGAGATAGCACGCGATACGGAAGCGAGGAAATATACGCTATTTTAGCCGCGTATAGCCAAAAACGCCTAAGTACGGTACCGGGTTTATATAAAATAGCTGTTTTTATATTTATAAAAGACGTAATAATAGCTAAACGTAAATAAGCCGCCGTATAAATTAACCTTTTAGCAATCGGAATTTTTTTGCGACTTAAAAAGATTATTAAAGCCGTAAAAGCTAAAAAAAATAAGGCCATTATTCGAGGAAGGTAATAAAGAGCAAAACCGTTTAAACGACTTAGTTTTATAATTATTATTAGCGTTATTCGATTATTATTACTATACGTCGGCGTACGAAAACGTAATTATTAGCGGCTTAGTTATAATAAGTATCCGGGACGACGATAAATAAGTCAACGTATCGGATTATATAATACGGTATTCGGCTATTATTAAAATGGTCCGGATTATAGTCGTAGCGCGGTTTATAACCGAGGCGGAGCGAAACTTGGCGGTACGAGCGGCAAATAGCTAAGATCGCGAAAAAGCGATATATTCGTCGTAAAGCTTATTCGAGCGGGTCCGGTAGCGGATAAACGGGTTTATATTAAAGTTAGCTAGCAAATCGTCGCCGAGCGTAATAAATTAGCTTAGGGTTAGGGTTAGGGTTAGGGTTAGGGTTAGGGTTAGGGTTAGGGTTAGGGTTAGGGTTAGGGTTAGGGTTAGGGTTAGGGTTAGGGTTAGGGTTAGGGTTAGGGTTAGGGTTAGGGTTAGGG